>MU173018.1:118880-155289 GCA_016695475.1 Suillus decipiens
ACTGGGGAGCCAGTTGGTGAGCCCTTACAGGGACACACTTCACCAGTTAACTCGGTCTCGTTCTCGCCGGACGGCACTCGCATCGTCACTGGTTCTTGGGATGGCACTGTTCGGCTGTGGGATGCAGGGACGGGGGAGTCGGTCGGCGAGCCCTTGCGGGGGCACACTTCATCAATTTTGTCGGTCTCATTCTCGCCGGACGGCACTCGCATCGTCACTGGTTCGCAGGATAGGACTGTTCGGCTGTGGGATGCATGGACGGGGGAGCCAGTCGGTGAGCCCTTGCGGGGACACACTCGTTCAGTTTTATCGGTCTCGTTCTCGCCGGACGGCACTCGCATCGTCACTGGTTCGGACGATAGGACTGTTCGACTGTGGGATGCAGGCACAGGGGAGCCAGTCGGTGAACCCTTGTGGGGGCACACTTGTTCAGTTTTGTCGGTCTCGTTCTCGCCGGACGGCACTCGCATCATCAGTGGTTCGGCGGATAGGACTGTTCGGCTGTGGGATGCAGGGACGGGGGAGCCAGTCGGTGAGCCCTTGCAGGGACACACTTCATTTGTTAACTCAGTCTCATTCTCGCCGGACGGCACTCGCATCGTCACTGGTTCGCAGGATAGGACTGTTCGGCTGTGGGATGCATGGACGGGGGAGCCAGTCGGCGAGCCCTTGCGGGGACACACTTCACCAGTTAACTCGGTCTCGTTCTCGCCGGACGGCACTCGCATCGTCACTGGTTCAAGGGATATGACTGTTCGGCTGTGGGATGCAGGGACTGGGGAGCCGGTCGGTGAGCCCTTGTGGGGGCATACTTATTCAGTAACGTCGGTCTCGTTCTCGCCGGACGGTACTCGCATTGTCACTGGTTCATGGGATAGGACTGTTCGGCTGTGGGATGCAGGGACGGGGGAGCCAGTCGGTGAGCCCTTACAGGGACACACTTCACCAGTTAACTCGGTCTCGTTCTCGCCGGACGGCACTCGCATCGTCACTGGTTCTTGGGATAGCACTGTTCGGCTGTGGGATGCAGGGACAAGGCAGTTATCGCTACAGTGCACCGATTCCGATCCTTCGCCATTCGCAGATGAACATCGTACCATTGAGACCACTCCTACCATGACATTGAACAATAACAAGCATCCCCTCGTTCTTTTCTCGTCCAACTTGACCCATGCACTCTGTCACACCTCTGAGCTGATGCAGGGAGCATCCCATGACGACTGCAGTTCAACTACCTTTCTCCTGGATAGTAACAGTGGATGGGTGTCAAGGCCCAAACATCAGCTGTTATTCTGGGTACCACCCGCTTCTCGACACCCATTTTATAACCCTGCAACTATATTGGTGATACCCAGAGGAGGTCCTGAACTTGATTTGAGCCGCATGGCACATGGACTGCACTGGCAACAGTGCCGAGATCAGTGAGTCTCTTCAAGATCTTGTTCGCTCCCCGCGCTTACCAAAACCATTACCAAGTTGCAGACCTTAGTACCGACGATGACCGCGAAAATGGATCCCTTGTGGTCATTTCACATACATTTTCGGTGATAGAGCGTACAGTAAAACATATTTCGTATTTTATTGAGTTTATACCAGTCCTAGTTCAGGGTTATCCGAGCAAACGACTTGTTGAAGAACTTACTGCGTGACTCATGACGTTTAAGGAAGGTAGTGAAAATGAGAGCACCATGAAAATGATGTGTGTAAGGAATTTGTGAGGCGTGAAACCAGCTGGAGGGGGTAACAGTACTGGGCAAGAGTAAGCGAACGTGGAATGAAATTCAATGCGAACAGTAGGAGAGGTTCCGGCACTATAGCCTAACCATACTGAAATAAGGTGGATATTGGACGCAGGTGCACCAGATGTCACAATGAGCGTCCTCGTCAAGGGGTTCTTCAATGTAAGAAGCACTTAGGCTCCAGACTGCGAGTTTCGTAGGGTGTAGGACCTGCTAAAATGAGAGCGCGCTGAATAGTTAGACGAGTCGTTAGCGATGGTTATGCAATAAGGAGAGTTATGATTCTGTGACGAAAGATGAAAGAGATGATACTGATAATAACGAGCGTGATACAAGACTGGACTGTGAGACTAGACTGTGAGACTGATCTGATTGCCTGTAGAAACAAGCGTACATGAACTATTTTATACTGCGAAATGCTAAGAGTCCGCGGTATGAAAGGCCGAACGATTAGGTGAAGACGGAGGCAGAAGGGAGTGGCATTGGACCTGGCAGGGTAGAGTAGAGAGGTGGGTGACAGAGAGTACGAGAAATTGAATGAGTGGTGCAGATAAGGGTATGGTTTTTGACAGAATCGACGAGTTTTTTTTGACAGCTTTGGAGATGATGACGACGAAAGACAGACTGAGGGCCAATATGGGAGAAAGGGGCGATGGAGGTGAGCTGAGGCGGTGGTCGTTGATGTGGTCAAAGTAAGCGCTGTTTCGGCTATTTCCGGCCGCAAACGCTTGGTAATCACTACATCGATTTTGGAGGATGGGGGCACCATTGCTTGTCCCCGGCGCCGAATGGCTCGGGGAGTAATAGGTCTGATACTGCGGGTGAATTGGGGGACCTTGTGAGCACAACCAGGATTAGGAACGCGAGGGCGGCCGTGAATACAATATATACACGGTTATGGCACGCTAGGAGCGGAGGGTATTGGTCGAGGATCAAGAAATAATGCAACCCGATTGAGCTCGATGACCTCATCACGGTCGGCTGGGACGCCCCGCTGAGTGAATCTGTTTTGAAGGCTGGCAGCGGGATTGTTGAGAGTTTATCGACCAGAATGAGAATGACAAGGAAGAGGAGGGAGCAGTGCAACCCGATATAGCTCGATGGATTCATCAAGGTCAGATAGGACCCCCCGCTGAGTTAATCTGTCTTGAAGACTGTTGGCGAGATTTTTGGGAGACTTTGATCGAAAAGAATAACTAGGAGGACATCTTTTGTAAGGCCGCTCGATACTATTCCACATGGTCAGCCATAATACGATTCTCTAGTCAAGCTACACGAGGACTGTCAGGAACACGAGGATTAAGCCAAAGAGCGCAAGTGGGTCAGAACGCCTAATACTGCCAGGTGATACATCAGTATCAGATCCAAAGCTTAAAGGTTGGACTGCAATGCGCACGGACGAAGAGACCTGAGCATGAAGTAGTCGGAACCTGTCACTGGAGCAATGTGACGATCTACAATATATTGTCACTTACTACTTAGTCTGGTTATGATTTTGCGAATGAGTCTGTGCTATGGACGGCTGCTGAATACCGGGTGACGTGATGAACGCCATTGCACCCGCTGCTGGCGGTTATTTGTATTCATATATTGTACTTAGACAACAAGGCCGAACGATTAAGTGAAAACGGAGTCAGAAGGGAGCGGCGTTGGAAAGGCTGTGGTATTTGACAGAGTTAACGAGGCAGGTGTATCAGGCGTCATAACGGGCATCCTCGTCAAGGATTTCTTGGGGGTCAAAGTAGTAACAATATAACGTAAGCAATTTGTTCTTGTTTGTCCAGAACAGTCCGCGCGCCCAACCGTGTCCAGGTCAGAAAGTCATCTTTAATGTTTATTGCTCTATCGGCATCCATGAGTTATGTATAGCACTGCATGCTTAAGAGTACGATATTCATTCAATCAACGTTTCAACCAGAAATGCATCTGTAATCATATTGTAGAGGTGAGCATCCCAATAATTTTTTATTTCATGAACAAGGTCTTATGGCGTGCCACACAATGTCTTCAGTGATACGGAAAGATGAAGAACGATCTATTGATAACGTCGTATCTCCTGTAAAATCATGCATACATTGCGAGGAAGCAGGAACTCAACAAAGATGCCATATGATCCTACACCGACACCAAGTTGGCGCAGAAGTAGGTATTTGGGCCATAGAGAGAGGGGATGCTGCGATGCGCTGATGACCCCGTAATAGGCGTCTACGAAGCGCGCTGCAGCTGGAATATACGACCCCGATCTGGGCCCTGGCGCGGGTCATGGCTGAAAATGTCTAATTGTTCTCCTCTCCTTGAGGGGACTTTTCTCTTTCGCCTAATCACCAGCGCAGTCGCTACAAAGTGTACCTGAGGAACCTTGAAAGGAGGCTTGGTAAGATGGGACGAGACGAACACTTTCCCGGGTAAATCTATCACCCGATAGCTGAGGATTT
This sequence comes from Suillus decipiens, assembly GCA_016695475.1. Classification (NCBI taxonomy): domain Eukaryota; kingdom Fungi; phylum Basidiomycota; class Agaricomycetes; order Boletales; family Suillaceae; genus Suillus; species Suillus decipiens. The sequence goes on from MU173018.1 coordinate 123,055, forward strand.
GACGGTGCTTACCGATAGCTGAAGTTCACTGTTTGGCATGTACTTGATGGATGTGCCGCCATCATAATCGGGAGCCTCTGGAAAAGAGCGAACCCCAATAGCAAATGTCTGCTTTGGTAGCGAGAATGCAGCACACTGCGAATCGGTATTTCTGTAAATCACCGAAAACATCATGCGACCAGCCAGTTGGTGTTGCAAGATGTACAATTGGAGACACAGGCGCTACACTAGCCGGTTTCATTATCTCCTCTGTAAGGTTAGCTTAAGAAACAACGTTGAGTGCATGACCAATGAATCTAATACTATAAACATGTGGCATGCCGCCTCGTGCTCAACATGTCACAAGACCTCGACATGCTTCAAGTGCTATGATGTTTCCCGCTTCTGAGGCACTTGAGTGATTTTGCAGCCCAATACTCGTGATTCTTTGCCTGTAGAAGGTTCAACCTCTTCTAAATCAAAATCCACTAGCCAACCCAGTGAAACCGGCGCTAAAATATGTAAATGTTCCGGATTAGTACCGGTGGTCACAGCTGCAGCGAACCACAGACGCCATAGCCTCTCCCAAGTCAGTAGGTGAAATATTACCAACATCGCAATGAGAAATAACCGAGGGAGCTATGTCAACACTAGCAAGTTTGCTCGAGAAGACATTTCGGGCTCGAACTGGCGAAGAGCAAAAACGGGACAGATTATCGTCAGAATGATAATACTCGATACAGGCGCGAATCTCACAACAAGCTAGCGTTACAGTACGTACTTGAACAATCGTAATTTAGATGCATGAACACAACAGTCGATGACCAGCACTTCAAAAACCCCTAACGGGCCAAAAAAAAACAAGCAAATAGTGATGGGTCCAGATGCGGAGCTGGCGGGTACTAGGTGATGTGTCAGGAATAAATGCTGGGGCGGAACTAAAAGTCCAAATAAGTCGGCAAGAATGACAAGAATACTCTCGGCTCTATCAGCATGAGCGAGAAAGTCAAGAATCCAGGGAGGAATACGGCAGATGCCAACATGGTTAGACCATGACAAGTCTTCCCATAACGTACGTTCCTCCATTCACGAGGCCGACGTTCCCCACATCTTTTCCGCCGAACCCTACGGCTGGGCCCGGGAGGGTGCCTTTCCACCCGCAGGGATGATATGGTGTGAGGCCAACACTTTCATCCCATGAGTTGCGTTCCTCAACCCACTCGTTGGATACCTCATCTTTGACTGCCGTAACAGGTGGAAGGGGGACAGTAGTCGCTTTTGTTGACTCTACGGGGAAAAGATTGAATGGAAGAAGAGATGTCGGTATCCATTGCGACGGGGACGGAGCACGACGTCGCCTCTTTGCGGATGCCTTGGGCTGTTCTGACAATGACGTAGTCGATTCATCGCGAGCACGCTTATTCGGTCGCGAATCTGAATCTAATGATGCAACAGCACCTGGGGCAGCAGCAGCCTCTGCCGGCGGGACGGATGCGACTTCTTGTGACGTCCCAGTAGAATCACCAGACGCTATCTGGTTCGTGCGATTTGCAGTGTTTACGGGCTTAAGAATGCAGCGCTTAACGTGACGGTTAAGATTGGACGCAACGCCAAAACGACGGCCACAAGTGTCGCACACAAATGCTGCAATTGCAATTGCAAGCTTTAGCGTTGCACGACTACAGCAGTTTTATCGCGTACCTTTTTCTCCTGTATGTACGAGCAAATGCTGTGAGGCAGAGACCCTTGACATGAGCTAGCTATTTATAGCGGCGGAATGATATTGACCTTTCTCAATGTGGAGGGCCTATCAAAAGATTTCTCGCACATCCAGCATGCATGCTTCTTTTCCCGTGGTCTTGGGCCTGAACCTTCACTCTTGGTATTGCGCGACGATACGGACCTGGAGGAGCTGGCGCACGCAGTGCGAATGGATTGTGTTATCTCTGCAGGGGTGGTTGAAGACCCGGGCAATGGCAGGGCGGGTGGGAGAGGCGGTGACGAATGAGGTGGAAGAACCATGTTGGAAGATGTTGGAAGCTCAATACAGTAAGAGTTCGAGGAGGAAGAAAAATGTGATGAAGATGGACTTTTATCGCATGCAGGGTATGGGTAGTGTAGTTGTTGCTGGTAGAATAAAGGCAGTGGGTCTGACCACTCACATGAGGTATGGCCGCCGGCGATGGTACGAAAGTTAGCTAAAGATGGGGGTATATCTAAAGATATAGGTGGTCCGGTGACCATGGCACGTAGGGCCGACGTTGTCGATGCGCCGCTATCTTGGAGAGAACATCTACCGCTCTGTATATCGTATGCGTCGTATATGGATGATCTTTCTAAGAAGCCTGCGACCCAATCCGACGTGTTTGACTGGGAAAGAGATGGACCGAGTTGAGCGCTCTGTATATGGTGCTGCCGAAAATTGGGCTGCTGGACTACTAGAGGGCTTGGACACTGCATCATGATGGCGTGGACGTCAGGGGGCAGCTGCCAGGGTATCGAGGAGAGGACGAAGTCTGATGAAGTTCACGCCAATTCTGTGAACAGGAAAGCTTATATATATAATTTGTTGGGTACATCCGTTGTAACCCTAAAGGTGCGAAGACATAAAGAAAACGAGGTTGAAATCTATGAAGGCCCAGGCAACAAACAGCTGTTTACGGCAGAAATTAGCATTCGACCCCAGCGGCTTGCGCTATTTTCTACAATCGTAATTAGGCGTGGACCGAACAACTGGCTGAGGCATGCTGATCTGAGAACTTGGATAGCTCATCTTGAACTCACCGCTCTCGCAGGAAGCCTCGGAGGCCCGCGTGTTGTTGTGGAAGACTACAGGGGGAAGGAAATTGTTGGACATATACTCTAATGGGCTTTCGGACCGTGATCATGATAACAAAGGTCTATTTCCCCCACTAGCACGCGTCAACTCAAACAACAACATCTCAACTTCTAGTCGATTCTCGGCGGAGCGGAAATACCAAGCTCAGTGGGCCTCGTTGTCTGAGTAGTACAACGATGGGCTGCAGACTTCCTTTCCTGATGCATTATCTTTTGCCACGCAGGTGAGGGAGATACGAGAAACGACGATCCCGAGATGCATTTGAGGAAATGAAGCATTCCTCGTGTGGGATGGAAATAGAAGAAGAGCTAGCTCGCTGGATATGCATGCTTGAATCTGAATTTGGTGAATTCTCCTATATTATTAGTCAGTGTAAATGACGCAGCCGCCGGTAGTGGAATCATAGCACAGGAAATTCATTTCTGATTGCAGATAGCAACAAGATCAAGTTCCTTCATAGTTGAACTTCTTCAGGGCCCGAGGCTTAGGCGGAATCAATTACGTTTGTAGTCTCTTGTTAATTTTCGAGGCTTTTGATAAACAATCACAAACAACGCTTTCTGATCATCAACTATGACAATATCAGCTGCACAAAAGACTGCTATAGAAGAGGTCATTGAAATCATAGTTGCAACCACCCCAGCTCGTGGAAAACGTCAATTATCTCAATTGTTCATGGATCTGGTCGATAGATCAGAGTGGCCTGAGTATTATGAGGTATTTCTAATATTCCGCGGAACTGAACCTTGCACATGTCCGAATTATGTCTATTTCATAGGTCATACCCGAGCCCCGATGTATCAACACCATCAAGTCAAACGTTGAACGGAACAGATACAAGGACCCATTGAACGCGTATACCGATCTATCGCTCGTGTTTTGGAACGCGTTGTTCTACAACGAACCAGATAGTCAAATTGCTACTGATGCACAGACTCTCAAGGTACATTATTTTTTTTACTTCTTATCCGCGGCGCAATACCGATTAGGCGTTCCGACGTTATCTAGACTGTACTCGAAACTGAATGGCAGAAGAGAAGCATTCTTCCTGTGCCCCGACACTCGCCACCTCCTTCATCTGCTCAAAGGGTACACGGAACGGGTCCCGCTGCACCGCCGCATCCCTTTGTTGTCCAGCCTTCCACTTCTACAACGACCAAATTGAGGACAACAGCTCCAACACCCGCTGTACCTCCAACTTCCGAGTCACAGACCGCCAAATCCACACCTCTAAAGGCACCAGTGGCTGCAGAAGAAAGGCTCGGGGATAGTGAGGCGATCGTCCGCCAGCTTGAGAAAACTCTCCCAAGATGGCAAGGCTTTGGAGATCTAGGGATGTCCGAGGTCAGCAAGGCGAGTATTCATGAATAAACCACTCAACAGTGGTGATGTTTAATCCCCGTCTTTATACTTACATATTCCCTATGCCACAGGACAGACTAGTCGAAATTGCGCACAGTCCTCCCAAGACTCACACGCACGAGGATAATCGCGACCGGACCATGCTGACCGCAGCAGGAAATTTGACTGTTCCCCCAATTGTCGACAAGCTTCCCCCCGAAACGAGTGTGTTTTTTGTTATTGTTTTCTAACTCGCTTACACATCTTGTTAGCAAAACATTTTGATCGCTCTCCAGACACAAACGAGCTGTTCTGGTTTGCCGCTCCTCCAATGAATACCGCTCGAACACCCCCACCACAGCATAGTCTAGCGTACTTGCATTTCTTGGCAACGAAACGCAAGAAAGAATTGGGCGCGGGCTCAGACGCCATGGATGTCGATGGCGACACAGGTCTTTCAGATCGACAGCGTATAGTTGCGCCTCCAACGGTTACTGAATTTCTGCAAGCAACTATAAATTCAACATCTACCGAGCATTTTTAGACAATTCATCTGTTACGATAACTAGGTTGAGTTTCTTGTGGTCTGCCCGCCTCGTACTCATTGGTCGTCATACCACACAAACGTAATTGCTGCCCAGAAGAATTTCATCCTTTGACAGCCCTTTGAACGCTGTTCCCTAACGTATTCATCAATGTGAATTACTCTACTCCATTTAAGCGCAAACTTGAGTCAGGAAGAATTCAAGCTATCTGTATCCGTGCAATGCCTAGGTGAAATATATTGCAACGCGTTCTCGAGTCGGGTGAAATTAAGTTGGACGTAAGTTTTATATCCACGCATCGAAACATCTTAGATGTTCTTAGTATTGAAACGTCGGTACTGATAGGTTACCCGATTCTACCACTACCTTTACGACTACATTGCGATAGGTCGTTAATGCAGTCTTCAGCCTCGTGCCGTCCAAATCCGCGGAAGGGCGTGATTTTATCAGCATCGACGAGTGACTCTTAGGCGAAGTAATTGAGTCTGCTTCGCGAGTAGAGATCGAGGACATGGTGCTCGACAAATAACGATCTCGCAGTAACTTGACATTATTCTTTGGTTCCAGACACCTTCATCGAAGATGGTCCCCAGTTATTACGTTCGGCATGACGATGTTTTATATGACGACACAGCAACAAACCCGATCTGAGGGCAAAATCGGCCGCAGACCAGTACTTGCTGTGTCCCAAATTCCGATCTTACAGTAAAAGTTTGATTCTTCCCAGGGACTCCCATTCAAACCTGAAGGCCTCATGCATATATATTAGATCTTCAAAACGATCATCTTCACCTTCGACCTCCCTCCCAACCCCCTTTCACCTTCACAAACATGTGGCTTCGGGGTTGGAAGTCGGCCAAAAGATTCTCCTCCGCAAACTACGATATAACGACGGCCTCCTCAGTCTACGAGCCAGGTTCTTCCCAACGCGAAGTTTTCCCTGTCGCCATATATACTGCCCCGTAGCACCGTTACGTGTATCATCATTAAGAACTCGCTCGACGGACTTTTCGACGTATGTAATGATCCAGTTTCCCCTACACACACAGGCGGACCAAATAGAACAAGGAACGGCGGTCATTTCCATCTCTTCTTTATTATGGGAACTTATAATCGGCAACACCGACGTCGTGACCTGGGCCTCGTGTCGCGCTATTTACTATTTTTGATTTTTTAAATTCCCTACGGAATACATTACGAGCACGTCCGATTGTGCAAGTACTTGCGAGAAGAACTCGTTTCCTCTTGTCTACTAAAGAGGTAATTTCCTGATCGTGCTTCTGCTGCGGCACGCCCCCCCGTGTTCGAGACCCAACCAAAGTTCATTACGGAGGCAAGTTGAAGTTGTTGCAGGAGAAGCTGGCGGACCGATCCTACTGTGCGAGCTCCAGAACTTTGCGGCTTTTGCTGTTTCTCGAGGAGGATCCCCGTTTTTAACCATTGGGCCTGGCTAACCGGTGTGACAATCCTTGTACATATAACCCAAATATGGTAGCCTGATCTCCAGAATCCTTATGCCACTCCTCTGACAAAACCGCATCACCGCCTTCTGTAGATTTATCCTATAAACTTTTGCAATAGACTATGACTAGTTCTGATCTGCAAGTTGGCGCCTTCACATCTGGGGAATTGGAAACTGAAAATATTGGAATAGGATGGAGTAGGTGTGAAATTCGAATCATGGATCTCTAGAAGAGAACGAAAGATTCAAAGAATGCCAGAAGCATGTGCACATGACCAACCAAAACATTGCATTTTAATAACGGCGGAAGTTCCTGTCTCGCGAGAGGATGCGAAAAATGGTATGTACAAAACATCGATAGGACGCGCGGAGAACACAGAGAAACTCCGTAACCCGCTTTATTTTGCGCGTGATAGTAAAATGAGTAAGATTGCGAAAGACAAAACCGGCCTAGAGATAATATTACATACAAAAATATTGCGCGTCCTATCCAAAGCCACACACACCTTACTCAAACCATTGGTATGGCATCAGAGTGCTGCCTGGTGTGTGTGGTGTTGAAAGACGTATCCGTCCGCGGCGGAGGTGAGAATGAACCTGGGAAAGAGGGGTAAGCCGTTTGGGGCTGTGGAGCGTACACAATCCCATATTGTGACGGAGACGAGGATTGCCCATACTGCACAGCTGCAGGGGAGCCGAACGAGTGAGAAAAGTTGGATGAGCCGGACGGAAAACGATCATGTGTCATGCGAGTTGCTGTGCCATCGCTCCTGTCTACGAATGGCTGCTGGTTGATGACAGTGGCGTAAACTGCTTTCTTGTACACGTGGCGTCTGTACACTAGATAGGCGCCAACGGCAAAAAGTGAGAGAGCAGCCAAGGCGCCAATGGTGCCACCGACTATCCCACCCACGTCCGACGTCGAACTTGAAGTGCTGGATGAGCTTGAGCTTGAGCTTGAACCGCTAGATGACGGTGAGGCGCCTGGGGTGATGTAAGAAGAATCTAAACCAGTTTAACAGCAGTGGCGAAGAGATGGAATCAACCTGACATACTCTTTTGATAAGTAGCGTCCGCATCTGGGATGTTGAAAGTCGAATATGTCCATGTTGTCGCTAAAAAAACTCGTCGGCTGGTATCACGCGTTTGGAAGACAGAGCAAACTCACGATTAGTAGCAGCCCAGGCAGGTATGGTCGCACCTCCAGAAAGCACATATCCAGAAGGGAAATATCTATGATATATTGTGAGTGCAACTCAACAAATCATGGAACATGAACGGACTCCTCTGTCCATGATTGGTTGGTGCATCCGGATGCCCATTCAGGCCACCTATTTCATGCGATCATTAATGTTTCCTAGGGACACGAGATGAATGACTTGCTGCCAGGTAGAATTAGCTCCTTGACATAGAGTGCACGCCATCATGAGATTGTAGGACGACCAAGAACTACTCCCATATCAGAACAATCTGAGACTCAGTTGTCACTCCCACTTACCAATAACACTGATTTCCGCTCGTGGCGTTTGGTAAAGAGTACGAATAGCCAGGGTTCAGGATTGGTTGGATGTAATCTTAGAGTGCGCACATGAGTTTATGGCAGAGAAACGAAAAAAATCTACATGCTGTTCCCAGAACATGCAGCCTCTACAAAGGCGACTGTAAGGCAAGGCGTGTGGCCATCACCGTCGTTCATCCATGAGTATCCATCATTGCAGTTTGCATTCGAAATGACATTGCGGGTAACTGGCGGGTGCCGTGGATGAACTTGTACCGCCATGACGAGACCAGTCGAAACACTTGAAATCACAGACACAACAAGATAAAAAACCAAGGACGTGAACATATCGTGGGCTTTGATGCACTGCCAGAGCGCCAGGGATGTGAAAAAGTACACAGGTTATCCGAATCATTGAGTACCATGCTCTTATCTCCACGCTCCAACGAGCTCGGAAGCTTAGACATATCCGGTGACCTTGCCAAGGACATCATCGTGGCACATTGGACAATAACAGCGGACCCAATCTGATGCATTACCAGATTGGCAAGTGCTAGCGCTGAATATTCAACGTTGATTCTATAAGACTGGGTGTAACAGCGCAACCATTTTCAAGCAAAAGTAATGCGGAGTGGTTGAAAAGTGACAAACAAGTCCAAGTTTGTAAATGTTCAAACTTCTCAAGAGTTAATATTCATCATATGACCAGTCCGTATATAGTATAAAATTAGGTCCATGATATCGCCACCAACCATACATGTGCTTCAGCTTGTTTTCAAAAATAGCGAACTGTTTCAGATTAGCGATGAAATCATTGCCTCTGCGGGAATTTTCTATTACCTGACAATTCAGTTTGTCTTACTACCATGCGTCAACTCACTCCGAAGTAGTATTAGCCTTGTAATGTCGCTTCGAACCAATATACACGTTGGAATTGTGTCTTCGCATGTGCGGAGTTGTCAACTGAACCGTGACAAGTTGAGTTAGGAAGAGAACAAATCACGACAGGAGCATGCCGATATCCTACGTGATTTCAATGAGAACGTTGTCGACAGCATCATGGTTATAGCATTATCATAAGATGGCGAGAGCGACGGCACCGATGCTGACATACTGATAGAATATGCGGAGTAAGACATTCCCTGATCCACAAGCCCCCCTTACCTGTCATAGAAAAGTAAATAAAATCGTGGACATTGCTAAATACGTATAAGGTGCCGAACACGACTGCGTCCCACATTTCGAGGTATAAAGAAGCACCCTACCGTTAAACCATTGGTATGTACGTTACCGGGATGTCGGCCGTTATTAGTGGAGACAGACCTAACTGTTCGCGAAGGAGGTGATGATGAACCTTGCAAGGACGGGCCTAAGGCTATGAATAATATGCGGTCCCGTGCTACGGCTGCGACAGAGATGCGGACTGGCCATACAACGCAAGAGGGCCCGACATTGATGGAGTAAATTTGTATATGTATGCCAGCCCACTTCAGATGTGCAAATCGTATTGTCAGATATGAGCCTGCTGTCGGATTAGATACACGCATAACAAATCTACCTTCGTATATCCAGGGTCGTATTAGAGTCTGTACCGTGTACCTCTCGCTAGTCTAGCGCTTCGAAATTTGCGTTGTATGCGACATCTGTTTGTATTCCACGTATACAGTCTGTCCCCACACTGATCTGATCTGCTATTTTCTCGTTTCCGTAGTGATTAGTGGTATAAAGTTGGATGTATCGGAAGCGATACCCCTGTGTGTGCCTGGGAATATAAAGGCAGTCCCTTGTCGGTTGATGGCACGGTGCCCTTTCCTGTATGTGTGGCGTCTGTATAGTATATAGGCGCCAATGGCAAGAAGCAAGAGTGCGACTGCGCCTCCGACGGTACCACCAACTATCGCACCCACGTCAGTCGATTTCGAGCTTGAACTTGAACTGCTAGATGACGGTGAGGCGTTTGGGGTGATATAAGAGGAATCTAAACAAGTTTAACAGCAGTAGTGAAGAGATGGAATCAACCTAACATACTCGTTTGATAAATAGCGCTCGCATCTAGGATATTGAAAGTCTCGTATGTCCATGTTGTCGCTAAAAGTACTCGTCAGTTGGTATCACGTGTTCGAAAGATAAGACCAACTCACGATCAATAGTAGCCCAGTAAGGTATGGAAGCGTTGCCAGAAAGCACATATCCAGAAGGGAAGTATCTGCAAGATATTGTGAGCACAGTTCAACAGATCACGAGACTTAAACAAACTCCTCTGTCCATGATAGATTGGTGGTACATGCGGATGCCCATTGAGGCCATCTATTTTATGTGATCATTAATGTTTCCCAAGGAACATAAGATGGATAACTTACTGCAAGGTAGCATTAGTTCCTTGACACAGAGTACAAGCCATCATAAGATTATAGGACGACCAAGAACTGCTCCGATATCAAAATAATCCGAGAAACAGTTATCGTCCACTTACCAGTAACATGGATTTTGAAATTCGGTCGAAGCATTTGGCAAAGGGTATGAATACCCAGGGTCCAGGATCGGTTGGTCATAGTCTTGAAGCGCACACATGAGTTCACAGTCAAGATACAAGGAGAATCCACATGCTGTTCTCAGAACATGCAGCCTCTACATAAGCGACTGTAAGGCAAGGCGAATCGCCTTGACCGTTGTTCATCCATGAGTATCCATCAATACAGGTTGCAGACGAGACAACAATGCGAGAGGCTGCGTGCACTTGTACGGCCAGGATAGTCAGAATATATGGAATTATAGACAGAAACTGATAAAAACGCGAGGACACCATGTTGGAGGAGCGGGCTGATAGTGAAGACTTAAATACCTGTGCATGCGGACCGGACTCACATATAATGATCAGTGTGTGAGTCAAATGACCGCTGTAGGATATCAGTTGGAGTGCTATTATTACTTAGTACTTAAAAGCTTAAGTACTTACCGGCCGTACCACCAGTTCACGCATCTCGTCGTGCATCCTCATTAAAGCTACTTGAGTAAATAAAACTAAACCACAATGCTCCCCAATGCCCCACTGTACGTAATCACATAAATGAGCGCGATCTCATGACAAGAAGATACTAGTTTCGAGGCAACAAAGGTTTTCCCTGAAGCAGCCCTTCGGAGCTTGAATATATGGAGGTCCAGGCCCCTCAAAATACCGAGCGGAGTCAGCCGGCCAATGTGCCTGTTCCAAGCAACCCAATAACGAAATAATATAATAGTCAGGAACTCACAAGTATACAACATATTCTTCAAACTTAACGACATCGGAAATGCATCCCGTGGAATGTGCACACGAATCGCTTCAGGTTGTGTTACATCATGCGTACAGTTACTGATATTGCAACATGTTGTGCACGAAATTTCAACTTTCAAACCACTACGACATTAATATTTGTCGGCAAGATAACGACTAGTATTCATCACGCCACCAATCCCTATATAGCATACAATTAGGTCCATAATATCGCCATCATACATGTGCTCCTACTTGTCTTCAAAAATAGCATCTGTGTCCGAACCGTTTCAGATTATCGACGGGATCATCGCCTGTGCGGCTACGATAGGAACTTAACTTACTTCCGACCACACCATTGTGCAAAGCAACGTACTTAGTATTAACCTTATAATGTCGCTTTGAACCAATGCGTTGGAATTGTGCCTTCACATCTGAGCAATTGTCAACCGGACCGTGACAAATTGGTTGTGGAAGAGAACAAAGGAACAGCAGAAGGATGCCAATATCCTACGTGATTTCAACGAGAACATTGTCATTTTAACAACAGCGTCATGATCATCATAGCGTTATTATAAGACGGCAGGAACGACGGTATCAATGACATATTGACAGGATGCGGGTACGGTAATAAATTCCCAGATCCTCGCCTTGCCTGTCGTGGAAAAAATAAGTAAAATCGTAAAGGGGATTGGTCAGGAGATAATAGGTACCGAATACGACTGTGTCCGACATTTCAAGGTATAAGGAAAACCCTACCGTCAAACCATTGGTATAGCATCGGGACGTCTGCCGTTAGTAGTCTGGGTTGTGTAGACGGACGCATCTGTTCGCGGAGGAGGTGATGCTGAACCTTGCAGGGATGGATATGTAGCCTGAGGTTGTGAATAAAATGCGGTCCCAAGCTGCTGCGACGGAGATGTGGACTGGCCATACAACGCCAGAGGGCCCGACATTGATGGAGCAAAGTGGGACATGTCGGAGGGGATGCGGTTGTGTGTGCCTGGGGACATAAAGGGAGTCCCTTGTTGGTGGATGGCAGAGACATAAACTTTCCTGTATATGTGGCGTCTGTACAATAAATAGGCGCCAACGGCGAGAAGCAAGAGTACGGCTGCGCCTCCAACGGTACCGCCAACTATCGCACCCACGTCAGTTGATTTTGGGCTTGAGCTTGAACTTGAACTACTAGATGACGGTGAGGCGCCTGGGGTGATGTAAGAAGAATCTGAACTAGATTAACAGCAGTGGTTGAAGAGATAGAATCAGCCTAACATACTCGTTTGATAAATATTGCTCGCATCTATGATATTGAAAGTCGAATATGACCATTTTGTCGCTAAAAAAACTCGTCAGTTGGTACCATGTGTTTGGAAGACAGAACAAACTCACGATCATTAGCAGCCCAGGCAGGTATGGACGCATTTCCAGAAAGCACATATCCAGAAGGGAAATATCTGTGAGATATTGTGAGCGCAACTCAACAAATCATGAAACATGAACGGACTCCTCTGTCCATGATTGGTTGGTGCATCCGGATGCCCATTCAGGCCATCTATTTTATGTGATCATTAATGTTTCCTAGGGACACGAGATGAATGACTTGCTGCCAGGTAGAATTAGCTCCTTGACATAGAGTGCACGCCATCATGAGATTATAGGACGACCAAGAACTGCTCCAATATCAGGACAATGAGACTCAGTTGTCGCTGCCACTTACCAATAACATTGATTTCCGCTCGTAGCGTTTGGCAAGGAATACGAATAGCCAGGGTTCAGTACTGGTTGGACATAATCTTAGAGTGCGCACATGAGTTTAGAGCCAAGAAACAAGAAGAATCCACATGCTGTTCTCAGAACATGCAGCTTCCACATAAGCGACCGTAAGGCAAGCTGAGTCGTTATTAGCGTCGTTCATCCATGAGTATTCATCGTTGCAGGTTGCAGGCGAGGAGACAGTGCGAGATGCGGGGTGGACTTGTACGGCCAGGATAGTCGAAATATATGGAATTATAGACATAAAACGATGAAAACACGAGGACACCATGTTGGAGGAGCAGTAGGATGCACTAGGGGGATGGACTCGGAAGGGCTGTCATTTGTCAAATACCTGTGCGCGCGGACCGGACATGTGTGAATCGAATGAGCGCTCAGGCTAGATTAGTTGGATTGGTCCAATGCTATTTAAATATTACCTACCACTAGTTCGTTCCACGCATCCGCACACTGCCTGGCACAGATCTTGAAGCTGCTTAAACAAAAATAAATTGTAAGGCCCCAGAATGCCCCACGAGTTCCATCTCAGTGACAAGAAATCGATGGGATAGTTTTGAGGCCGCCGTGGCAAGCAAGGGTTGGCGGCCCTTCGGAGCTTGAATATACAAAATGCCGAGCGGGCTGCGAAATTGGCCAATGTTGGTCGAAAGTTCATAGCAACTCGATTACTGGGAAGCACACATAAGTGGCATGCAAACATATTTTTCAAAACCACTTTGGAAATACAATCCATGGAAGGTGTTTTTAGGCTGTGTGTCATGGGACTCGTACAGTGAGTAGTGCTGTGTATGCGGCTATTCCATTATTATCCGACTGCCCTCTATCTGTCAACGTTAAGGAGTTGTTAGGCCCATCTGCAGTCTTCGAATTTTCCCAGTTTGTAAAGACGGAGGTATTCCTGGTTCACTCATTCCTATCATAGCCATTCACATTAAATTACAAACTTGGTCCACGGGGTTTCATTCCGAGAAGTGACACTGGGCGTACTCACTATCCAAGACCTATGGCCCGCGCTTAACCGTCTCCCACCATTCAACGGTCACCTTGCAGCCTGTCCCCCTCTCTTCGTTGTTGCTCTGGTCCCATTCGCTACCGCCAGTGGTCGGCTTGCAGGTCATTGCCGTTTCTGGCCCTGCAGCATCTTTCGCATAGCTTCTTCATAAGCTCTCTCAACCTCGCTAACAACGAATCGAGCCAGAATGACATGTCCACTTTGGTCGGTGAACACCAATGGCCAATCGCCATGTGACATAGTAGCGCAAGTGTACATTTCGTGCCCAGATACCACGTGTAAGCCCCCACCGATGTTCTTCGTTGTGATACCCTTGAATCGCTTCAGATGTTACTATCACCCCTTCCTCTTCTGATGACTCCTTCGTCCCCGTTGGCTCAAATGCGACCAAATGCACTTGGTAAGTCACATTTATGTAAATTCAGTGTGTTTTTTAACCCGAGAATGGGTACCATAAACAGTTCCTGGGCAAGTTACAACTTGCTAAGTGCCTGCATGTTTTGTGTCACGGGATCGCCCTCTTTGGTGAGGTAAGTCTTATAGGTCCACTCGCTGTTCGTTGTAGCAAACTTGGCATAGCTGGGATGTATGGATAAAGAATTGCGCTGGATATACGTCAACAACAACGTGAATTCATATACTTTTTTTTTCCACTGATCTGGTGTTTACGTGCCTTTCAAAGATACTTCCCTTGGGATTCGGGTATAAGGCTCCCTTCTAACGACACGCAAATAATACCTTATTATGCGAGCTATAATCGTAAGTCCTGACACCGGGTCCGCTGAGCTCCCTTATCATGAATGTTCTTGCAGCTGGAAACTATCCCAGTGAGACATTTGACGAGAGCGTTGCCTCTGATTACAGCGATGCGTGTAAGTTTATGTTTATCCAACTATGTCAGTCAAATGGGCGCTAACTTTTATTAGCAAAACCCGGCTTGACTGGAGAACCCCTTCCTAGCACTTCGTCTTCTTCGAGTTCATCGTCGTCTTCAACATCTGTGGGTCCTATTGTTGGAGGTATCATTGGGGGAATAGTTCTGCTGCTTCTATTATGCGGCTTCTTCTTCTTCATTATTTGCCGGAAGCGCAGAAGAGCAGCGCAGTTCCCGCACATATGGAATGGTTCACACCTCGCTGTGGCGACCAAAGACTCAACGACTCGCGTTCCTCTCGCACCGTCGGGGTACCCTCAAACGTCAGCTGCAATGTCTACATCTCCTTACACTATCCAGCCCAATCATATTCGCAGTGCTCCTTCAGTAGCGAGCCTTCATTCGCTCCACATCGCTTCGCCCACTTCTGCTGGGCATGCCATGTCTTTCTCACCTTTGGCGTCCCCTGACGCCCCTGTGTTAATACCTGTCAGCGATGTAGCCGATGTGATCACTCCATTCCTTGCTACTCAACCGTCAACCCGACTAGGCACTCCAAACAAAAAGGGCGCCACAAGAAGCCACGGTGAACCTGCGCATGAGCCCCCCGCGTCACAGCAATCACCAAGATCACGCATGAACCCACCCCCTTATACTCCATCATCTCCTACGTCCTCAACCCATTCTCGCGCTGGGTCCAACACTTCCAGGAGGCTCGATGTCATGAGGCACCTCAGGCGGGCAAGCGGCTCAGGGGATGCGACTATCGCCTCAGTCATGGGCCAGAAGAAGACGCACGCCCCGAAGATGCACTCTGCAACGAGTGTTGAGAGCTCCATAAGTGGTGTGAGTGATAATGGGCGGAATATAAGGACTACCCTTGAACGCACTACAACAACGGCTGCTTCAAGTTCGCGTCGACCTGCGGTGTAGAGAATATCTTTGTATTTTCGTCTCTTCTTCTTGACCCCCATTTATCTTCCATTGGGTTCAACCAATACATGCGGTATTGGACTGTGATCGTATGTTTCGTCTATGTAGTAACGGATCTTCTGTGCGACAATTCCCGGATGGAGTGTGGTACTCAGAGCGTACCCATTGCTGTCGTCCTGAGTTAATGGCATGACTACCGAGCAGGAAGGTGCATGCGTCGCGGGAAATGATAGCACGATAGTGTGCATATATACGATACGACCAGGTCTAGCAGATATTCGATGTTATCCCTCCCTTGACATTTTATGATATCAGTATCCACAGAGCCCTGTGTGATGACTTTATACATGAAAACCGTCTTGGCCAAAGCAGTGGTATCAAAGTGTCTATACTCAAGATCCTGGCCTTTTACATTAATTGCAATGCATTTTGCTTTAACCACTCGCCCCTTTCAAACGGTTCCACCATGGGCTGAGAGAGTAACATGATTTGCGATAGTGATGCTGAGTCCGACACCGCCAGCATCAATGACACTGCGGGGACTGTTTGCGAAAGATTTGGGGACGTCATCTGTTGTTGCGTCAGGAGTTCGCCGTGATCAAACGAAAAGCATAGCTTTCAAACGCCAACTCGCGTAAAATGCGCGTATCATACGAACATTGGTCCACGTCTATATTCAATTTCTTCATCTGGACCTGTCCCTAAAGCAGTACTGGGCAGGCCGACAGGAGACCAGTCTGAGAAAACGGCTGAATGACATACAAAAAACCAATACCTTCTAAGCTTCTGGTACCCATGGGACAATATCCATCATCGCGCGGATTTTACCTGAGTCATACGCATGTCCAAAGAGCCGGGCGAATGACTGAAGGTTTAATGGGAGAACTTCCCGACCGAGGCCGAGTCCACGTTTGTGCGTGTCCACTGCATCAGAAGTTACATCAGCATCCAGGCCTTGTTCTGCTCCAAGACACCCATGACTAGCAATGGGATGATCGCATGCTGAGAGAAGCGACTATCAGAATGATCTATACACCATATACATAAACAAACCCTTACCTTGCCTGGCTCTCAGTCACCCTATATCAAGATCTTTGATGTAGGAACGAGTCTAGTAGTGTATCATTTTCTCCCATTGTTTGCCACACACGGACAGTCTTGCTTTCTAGATCCGGAGGAGGAATTACACTCACCTTTCTCCTATATCGCGCACAATCTACAAGAAGATCCTATAAATGATTCATTTTCAATGATTGCGCATAGCGGAGCAACAACATACCGCGACTGCATGCGCGGAAACATTGGAGAAGTATCCACGCTTACCGCGCACCGCGAAAGCGGTGCTTTCGGTAGCCGGACCGCGTTCACTCGTGACTCTGAGACTTCAAGAAACATCGGACAGCTTTTTCTATGCAAGCTGTTCGTCGCTCGGTAATTGTATTCAAATCGCTACAAGCTCACCCCAAATGGGGTGCCAGTAAGACAAAGCCCCTGAAACTTTTCAGAGCCATGCATGCAATAACAAGGAATAACCGGGTTTACAGTGTCGTCTTCGGTCGCTTACGGGGAGCTTTCACAAGTCCACTAGTCTTGAAAGGAACACTAGGCGATTCTTGAGATCTGCCGCTTTCGACTTTCGGAGCATCTTCTGTATCAACGCGGCGGAAGTTATGGTCTTTCCGAGACCTTGAGTTTGAGTGAGTGATCAGAGGTTCATTCATTGCACATACGCCATCTCATACACGAGTATTGAGCCTCCTTCAAGTTGTTCTGCTTTCTCTCAGACAAGGAGCTCCTCCAGGTCCATCCTTGATGCTTGAAAAGGGTGAGCGAGGAGCCAGAACAGACCCACCAATCTTGTTGTTTGCTGCATTGCTAAATTTGATATTGAAGCGATACTTGACGACCGTCATCTTCCTATGATGCAAGAAATAACTGAAAGGCGGACATATATGTTAAATTTAAAATTAGGAGAACCCGCAGCCTCCTGCAGCTCTTCATCCTTGCGAGTAGCCAGGCCCAGGCGAACCCAGAAAGTCTTCAGGTTGTGCAATTACTCCGTTTTATTATCTGAAGATTTCATGATAGCTTTCGTAATACACCTTTGTCCATTGTTTTCGCTGGGATAGACAGACCAGTAGCGATGACGATATGATGGCAGTATATTTGATGTCCAAATCTCGATAGCTGCGTTAGTTGCCCTTAAGGATCAGATTAATGAGAACAAAGATTCTCTGAACTTTTCAGGTAATAGCAACCAGTGTTTTTTGCAATCATCGCACTGATGGTATACTAGAACATGTTGAAGGAGCTTAGAAGAGTGAGTTACCTGCAATGAGATCAAACTTACATGAATGCTGAGCACCACAGCATAAAGAGAGTTCAATGGTGCTGTTTCGGTGGCCTGCGGTATACTAACCGAAAATATTACATGGAGCCTGGGTGAGCCAGCATGCAAAACAAAGAGGGACCCTGAGGTATCTGCTATGATACGACGCGAGTTCTGGGAGCACTACCAGGCTTCATGGTTCAACAAGGGGAAGACTCTGGCAACTCACCAATATTTAGAACGTTGACATATCGCATCAGCGTTTAACATCTATACTAGTGTGCGAGGATCATGACACAGCGATCCTCGCCTACTACTAGTGGTATGCAGTATGTAGTAAGTAGCAAAAGTGGTGGTGCACTGATGCTTCTGGCAAAAATTTGTGCGCTTACATAAGCTGATTACATTGATATTATGAATCATATCATGAACTACTACTGCCGCCAAACTACCGCCTGACACAAGCCTATCTCAGACCTTCTATTGTTGCAATCTTCTGTTCATGTCTGCCTGATTTCGGGTCAATTGAAAGTTCATGTTGAACTGAAATGTCGAGTTTTATGTCGTTGTTCAACGCTTCCAGGCATCCAGTGACGATGAATCCTCGTGACAGACCATCAGATCCTCTTTCACGACTCCGCTACGCCCTCGAAACAATGCCAAGTTCACGGAAGTATATATTCTCCTCCGCAACCCGTGCAGAGGTTCTATCAGAGCTTTACGATGCGTTCTGGGGACCATATTCACATCTCTTCCTCCCGTTGTCCAATTCCAGCCTCCCCATGCACGCTACTCTCAGTAGCGTTCAAGCAGATCTAAGCTTTGCTGGTGCCGGTTCAGAGGATCCCATAATTCCTGGAAGGCCATGTGGTCATATCTTTAGCAAGGGAGAGAGTTGTTTTCGTTGCAAGTCAGTAGCCCGCTTGCTATTCTGTCAATAATTCACAATACTCCTTCAGAGACTGTGCTCTCGATGATAGTTGTGTTCTTTGTAGCCGTTGCTTTCATTCCAGTGATCATTCAGATCATAATGTCAGCTTCTTCGTCGCTCAACAGGCCGGGGGCTGTTGTGATTGCGGAGACATCGAGGCCTGGCGTAAACCTATCTCATGTCCTTTCCACCCACTTGCTCCCCATGTCCAAGCACAGATTGAACAGTACATGAGTGCAGTTGATGCAACTCCTCGAGCCGCACAACGTTCTATATCTGAAGAGATTCCATTCGTCGAGGATTACCCATACAGAGTCGCTATCCCGCCCGACCTACATGATCTCATGAGTCGCACTATTGCATATGCACTCGACTTTATCCTTGACACCCTAGACTACTCCCCGGATGAAGCGACAGTGCCTTCGCATGAGGCTGACCTACGATTGCAGCCCTCAGCAGATCCTATGCAAAAGGACCAGTATGCCATCATCATTTGGAACGATGACAAGCACTCATTTGATGAGGTCATCAAGCTTATATGCGAGATCACTGGCCATGACAAGAAGACGGCAAGCATCATGGCGCGCTCTATTGACGATGCGGGCCGGGAAATAATCGACATCAACGATGACGTTCCCCGACTCCTCGAAGCAGCGCACTTGATGACAAAAATTGAACTTGGTGTCACGGTCCGTCGTGCATACGACACATTTCGAGAGCAGGTTGCTTGTGTCATTATTGAGTGGCTGCTTGATCTCACTCGAAGCCGGCTGGGGGCGGATACATTGATAATCAAAGAAATCATCGCTGCCGAGCTTCTGTCACCGAGACGGGAAAACACGTTCTTCACTTCTGGTCCGCAAATCCCAGACCTCACTGCAGATCTGGCGCGTCCATGCCGTATTGATTGGTTATTCGTCTATCACACTCGACTATGGAAGAAGCCCCGGATACATTTGAAAGCAATTTATGCGTCGATCTTGACACTTTCGCATCCTCATAAAATTGCCATCGGTACGCCACAACGTTACTTGTTGTCACAAGCCCGTTTTGATGTATTGCAGCGTCCCACTTTGCCAGCATCTACCACCGCGTCGCCGACGCTTATCTTCTGGTTGACCGTGAAGCAGAAACATCCATAAAGTACTTCGCCCTCCAACTTTTCACTGCACCATCCGTTGCCCTGCATATTGTTTCTGAACACGATCTTATGATACGTCTGCTCGACATCATTGTCAACTTCTTCACCAACCACATTGAGGACAAGCACATCCTGACCACGTCTCCTGCGCAACAAGACATAAACGTTGAGAGCCCCCCATTCAGAAGCAAACGCTTCATGCCTGTCTTTAGTGATCTCCGGTATCTCTGTCACAATCAGCCTGTCCAACAGCTCATCGCTCGTCACCCGACCTTCATACGCAAGTTTGTCAAGGTTTGCCAGGTCTTCATGTGTATCAACCCAAACAAGCGCGTTGCCTCGAGTCATGTCGAGTATGAAACGGACGTGTGGATCAGTGTGTTCAACGTAACACTTTCACTTTCCCGCGTCATCAAAGTCTACGGCGAAGCTTTTGCATTTGCGAACCCGACGCAGCTTGTAGGAGCAATCACAACTGTCGTGCGGGAGATCCTCGCTGTGTGCACTCTCTCGTCAGATAGGCTCGACAAGGAAAAGTTTTCAAAGCCAATGCTACACGAGGTCGAGTTTGGTGATGCGCAGTATCAGATTGTCGATTTCAACGTGCTGGAAGGATGGGTCAGCTTTCACCACTCCCTTCACTGGCTCCTTGCAGACCTATTGAAGCATATTGATATTTTGTCAGAGGAGTCATTGAAACAGATTGGGATGTCTGGTGTCCGGGACTTGTTTCTACGCCCTTTCAATGAGGGTGCCATTCTCACATTAATTGATTTCCCTTTGCGAGGTAAAGTAAGCTCATCAATATTGCAACTCGTCTAACTGTGTTTTCGCAGTGCTCGCTATGATTGCCCAGATTAGGGCAGGATTATGGGTCCGCAATGGCTTCCCTATCCGTGGTCAACTCTTGCACTACCGTGATTTCATGCTCCGTGAGCTCTGCTATGACCAAGACCTATTCATCCTCCAGTCATCTCTTATCATCCTCGATCCCAATATCATCATTGTCTCCATCCTCGACCGTTTCGGCTTGCTCTCGTTCTTCCGCGGTGAAGTCGAGAAGTCCCCTTATGAAGGCGCCCATCTTCTGAGCATGGTCGAGGAACTTCTCTATGTCCTTATCACTATTCTTGGCGAGAGAGCCAGTGCCACAAAGCTCCCATTCCAGCGTGCTATCCGTCGCGAGATCGTACACGCACTCGCGGCGGGGCCAAGTTCGTTCACTGATCTTGCCAAGCGCGTCTCCGAGAGGATGGTGGATGATGTATCTTTCGAGCGCGTCCTCAAGGACGTATCCCACTTTCGCGCACCTGAGTCGACATCTGACACGGGCGTATATGAGCTCAAGGACGAGGCTTATGATGAGGTGGATCCATTTACCTTCCACTACACGCGAAACAAGCGCGAGGAAGTGGAAGTGATCCTTAAGAACAGACTTCGGAAAAAGACAGGTGTGAAAGACCCAGTTATTGTCCCGAAGCCGTTGACCATCACATCCGGCCCGTTTTCGATACTCCCATCCGTCCTGGAGTCTGAAGCGCTTCTTCAGGTCATGTTCTATGCCATATACAACGTAATTGCACTCACCGATAGTGCGGGGACGGCCCCGCCCTCTGCTGAGGCTATCCTCGATCAGACATTTCAACTCATCATGCTAGCGCTCGTAGAACGACCTTCTGTTTTCAGCTATGTGTCTGTCATCAAACCCTTCGCAGAAGGAAAGAAACTCGCCGATATCATATGCGCCATGGAACATGACGAAAAATACAAACCCTACAAGAGCCGCATCGACTGGATTCTTACAGAGGTTTCCAAGCATGTTCCAGAAGGGGTGCAACCTCCTCGCAAAATCCTGAACCTTGCTGCGCCAGCACCTGATGTTGAGGGTGTCAAAAAGCGTGCGGCTAAGGCACGCCAAGAGGCCATCATGGCAGAGATGAAAGCTCAACAAGCGAGCTTCTCGCTCAATTTCGAGGAAGAGGAAGAGGAAAATGAGCAGGATATGGATGAGACATCTGAAGAACTTTCTTCGTATGGCACTTGCATCGTCTGCCAGGAAGATCTCAACGAGGCCAAAGCGTTCGGCTCTCTTGGGCTCGTACAACCCAGCCGGTTGCTCAGGAAACACCCAGACAGTCATAGTCAATATCTCAACGAGCTTATGACAATGCCTCAGTCGCTCGATCGAGCGAGTCCACGCGACACCACTTTCCCCCCAGCCAATGCCGAGGAGCTTGACACCACAAGCTCGCCCAACTTCGATGGATTTCCTACACAGTACACTCGCTTCGGGCTCCATGCATCTGTCTGTGGCCATATGATGCACCTCGACTGTTTCCAAGTCTACAATTCTTCCATTCGCCAGCGGCACCGCTCACACGCAACGAGAAATCATCCTGAAAGCATTCAGCGCAAGGAGTATATCTGCCCACTTTGTAAAAGTTTGGGCAACGTACTTCTCCCTGTTCTTCACCCCAGTAATGCTCCTGCAAGCCAGATCCCCTTCCCAGACTGGATTCGAGCCGCGGGGATAAGCGTCTTGAAGTCAAAACCAGACAGTATCATGGATGGTCTGCAGTTCAGGAGTGGGACAGGCGAATTTGTGTTTTGGAGCGCGCAAGATCCTGGTTATGGCACAGCCGTGCGCAAGCCGGAAGCAGTGGCTTCAACGAAGATGCTCGATACCCTGATGTTATCATCAAGAATGGTCTCGCAACAAACACGTCATCTTCGCGAACGACCTGAACCAGAAGTAGGAGAAAGAGGCGCCGGAATGTATCTTCCAGAAGACCTTGTCGGATACACAATTTCCGCTCTCGAGGTTGCTGCTCGTGGAACTGACTCTTCAGGAGGTATTGTGGCGGATTCACTGTCATTATCGGATACGCAAAGTAGAATGATCCGCGGGCTACTCGCAAGCTTGACAAGACTAGCTGCTCTTGAACTGGATGGTCGGCCAGATGGTGGCCGGGAGTCAGTCAAGCAAGCCATAATCAAACGGCTGCTCCCAGAGTGGAGCCGAACATCACTGACCTCCTTCTCGTACCCCTTACTCTTACGCGATCCATTCACCGTACTCATCGAAACCGCCGCAGTGGCTCCAGAGATGTTGCAGCATGTCTTGATCTTGTGCTACTACGCCTGTTTGGCTCGCACAGTCATCGGTATGGTGTATGTCCTCAACAAGGCCAGGACGTACACTGCTTTCCAGCAGCCCACTGCTCGTGTCCATGCTGATATCTTCGGCGATGTCCGTATGTTCTTCATGTCGGTCGTACGACACTCACCCGTCTTCGAACACACTGCTACGCTAGTCTTTGACGCGTTTGGTGAAGCTCGCATCGAGAAGATGCTATACGCGTTCACTCTTCCATTCCTCAGACGGGCAGCAATCTTGTGTCGCTCCGTCGTCCCGCTTACATTCCCAACTCCATTACTAGGTGCATCTAACGTCAATGAGTACAAGCGTCTACTGGCTACCCTTGGCATTCCTCCCTTAGCGGATCTTCCAAACCAAGATACGCTTCAAAATGCACTCTCCGGATGGTGCGCCCACTATGGCCATTCTCATGCTGCCTCGCAACTCAACTGCGGCGTCGTACTCGACTACGCGGCTGTGTACGGAATCGCCCGTCTGCCACTCATCCTTGATAACCTTTTTGGCGAGCGAGACAAGGTGATGAAGTGCCACCGATGCAACACCGTCCCGACGGATGCTGCAATTTGTTTGATCTGCGGAGTAACATGCTGTATGGCGAGTTACTGCTGTCAAGATGAGTTAGCGATTAGGGGAGAGTGTAATATGCACACACGAGAGTGAGTTTTTCATGTCATGCCACGACATGATACTGATTCTCTGTGGTTACAAGGTGCGGTGGTGCTATCGGTGTTTACTTCGTTGTGAAACGATGCTCTCTATTGTATTTGTACGTCAACAACGGGACATTCGCACAATCTCCTTACCTTGATGTTCATGGTGAAGTCGATGTCTCGATGAGGTGAGTCCGTTCTACCGCTGTATTTCAATGTAGTGTTTAACTGCTGGATGCAGACGTGGTCGTCGTCAATACATACACCCAGCTAGGTGGGAAGAAATCCGTAAAACGTGGCTTAACCATGGTATTCCAACGGCTGTTGCTCGTAAACTTGAGAGTACGGTCGACAGTGGAGGATGGGAAACGCTCTGATTGCTTAAAGAACTCTCGGTCCCGTAATTTCAGTAAGAAGTCTGTGCATACTACATACTCACAAATCACCTGTATACAAGTAGCGACAATTAGATGTTCGATTATTTTGATTTCAAATTACTGGTTTTGTGGGCCGAGAGCGCTAATTTCAGCCTTTCTGCAGTCCGTTCGGTGCCAAGAACATCGATAATCTCAGGAAGGCTGGGGCCCGCTTTCATCCCAGATAACGCATGCCTCAAAGCAGTCATGAAGACCTTTGACTTGAGGCCTGTTTTCTCGCACGCATCGTGCAAAAAAACTGCAATATCAGATTGAGTCGATGGTGATGAAGACTCGAGTTGCAGGATAACTCGTCGCAACACATGATCTATAATAACGCAAAGAGATGAGTAATGCTGATCACTGACAGTGCGCGACTTGCCGTAGTCATCAGCTGATAGTCCTCGCTTCATAGAACACGCTTCGGGCAATTCATAATCCAGTTCCACGAAAAAGAACGGTGCAAGTGTTGGAACGTCATGAAGATTTGTTATGCGACCCTGGAAGCACTGTAACTATGCGTTCATCTAGAGGTAACACATGCTCACCTGCAAGACGCTGATAACACGCGTGATGTACTCCACATTCGTGTATGGACTAAAAGCGTTCAGTTAACAAGAGAAAAAAATTAATAAATAAACAAACTACCTGTGAGGGAAAGCAGCCTTTACAACATCATGTACTCGTCTTGCTTGGAAGGCAATACCCTGCTCGCTCTGCCAGCTCCGCATGAGGTGATGTTTGTTGAGATATGCAAGCTTTGCGGGATCAAGAACATTTCTGCGATGCGTGAGGGAAGATAAATCAAACTGGAGAATAGACCTGTTGTAGAACACGCAAAGAATCGATGAAATAATGACAACACACTTGATCGATGAGTTCCGGAAGCGTCATAATGGTTGTACTGTCAGGAGGTTGAGTCGAGGGCGTTCCGGATGGGGAAGCGCGCCCATTTTCGTGGTGCACACCCCACCCAGCCAATGCAAGCCAATTAAGAACACCTTCCGGCTCCCAACCACGGTGCTATAGAAGATGGCGTTCAAATCAAAGTTGATGGGTGAATGAAAGTGCTGTACCATGAAATCTAAGACAGATACATCTCCGTTGCGCTTTGACATTTTTGTTCCATTCGGGTTTAAGAGGATGGGCAGATGCGCAAACTGAGGAGGCTTGAGGCCCAGACATGAATATAGATCGAGATGCAATGGTAGTGATGGTAGCCATTCCTAGAACGCATGAAATTCAAGGACGTGGTATCATGGAAGTATAGATACCTACCTCTCCGCGGAGAACGTGTGTGATATCCATCTCATGGTCGTCAACAACGGACGCCAAATGGTACGTAGGGAACAGATCAGATTTCAAAAGAACAGGATCTGTTGGAAGTGAGGCATGTGCATCCCTTAAGACACCGAAGACAATATCAGTGGGTGGAGCGCGGTCTGGGAGGTTGTCATCCTGTTACTTGTAAGCATGAGATTTGACAGCGCAATTGATGTACTCACATTCAGTCTGACGATGGACTTCTCGCCAGCACGTACTCTCCGTGCGACTTCTTCCTCGGTGAGATGGAGGCAGGACTTGTCATACGTAGCATTTGACCCGGTACGTGCTAGCTTCTCGCGGGTAGCAGCAAGTTTGTCCGGAGAGCAAAAGCATCGATATGCGTGACCAGACTGTGAATTGGCAATGGTTAAAGACAGAAGAAAGAAGTAATGACCCCACGACGGACATCTAGGAGCTTGCGTGTATACAAATGGTAAAGGTCGAGCCGTTCTGACTGATAGAGCTCAGTATATAGGGCGTGCGACAGGTTGTGAGACACCGACTTGGAAATATGGCCCATGCGGACCATCCATTCCGGGACCTAGATGAAAATTCTTTGAGTTGCCCCAGCCAGAATGTGACATACAGCATACCGAAGTCATGTGGGAGACCAGCCCATGCCAATGCATTCTTAATGCCGTCCACTGCGGTCGGTACATATCTCGCCTGGGTCACAGATGAGATTTTGCTGCAATGACAAAAGCATGGAACTGACCGCGTCTGTGTCTTCTATTCTGAGAATCCATTTTCCTCCGTGTTTTTTGGCGAACAGGTAGTTGTAAAGAGCGGTCCTGAGCCCACCAAGGTGAAGAGCACCAGTAGGGGATGGTGCAAATCTCAAGAGAACCATGTTTGAGAATTGAGGTTATTGACAAACAGAACCAGTCACGAGGCACTTCAATCGAAATTGAGTGCACTGTGCAGTAGAAGCAGCGATAAGTCGATACTTCAAGTGGATGTGGGGTTGGTCAATGAAGAACTGCCACAGCGCGCTGCGTGCTCTGGCGGACCGGATGCAAATGATTTCAAAATTTATTTTGGGAACGAATTATGTCACGAAATAGGTACAAGGAACTGCGAGTCTGGGCCTTAATAGCAGGAGTAGCTGCGCTGCATCATCTTTACTTTGTTTCACACTATGTCGGGCAAGGAACTAGATGGACGAGTTCTCAAGAGGTATCCTCATCTTCATCTTCACTTACTGACCATTGTTACTCATCACCTTGAACCTCACCGCAGAGCAAACCCAAAGACAATACAGGACAAATTTCTAGTTGGATATCAAGGATGGTGCGTTCAAGTGTGTCTTAGATGCTAGCTCGCAGGCCGTCCAGGTTTTATAACCATCTTCGAGCGTCTCTGGAGTGGTTTAAAGTCGCTGACGGATCATGGGGCGCACATGACGAGCATCGTACTCAACATTGATTTCACAGGTTCACCTGTAATGGAGACGGCGAACCCTTGGATCCTCACCACCATGGCTGGCTGCACTGGTTTGATAAACCAATCCCAGATGGTGGACACCCCAATACAGACCTATGGCCAGATGTATCTGATTACTCCCCGTCTGAGCTGTACCCTGCCCCAGGTCTAAAAGACGCAGATGGAAAGCAATTGTTTCTTTTCTCTTCGCGCCACTCGAAGACGGTAAGGCGTCATTTCCACTGGATGGCGTTGCACGGTGTCGACGGCGCGTTTTTGCAACGATTTGCAGGCCAATGTGACGTAGAGGCGGGCTCAGCAATGAGGAAAATCAGAGATGAAGTGGGTGATCGTGTCCGAGAGGCTGCCGAAGCAGAGGGAAGGGTATTTGCAATCATGTGCGCATATCTGTCAACTCAGTTTGATCGATATTCATTGCGCATCTAGGTATGATGTCTCGGGCGTGCACCCAGACAAGATCCAGCGAGTGCTCGAGCAAGATTGGACGCATCTTGTGCGTGATAAATGCATTCTAGATAGCCCAAATTACCTTCGCGAGAAAGGCAGCCCTGTCATTGCTCTATGGGGTATGCGTACAGATATATATCACTCTGGCTGTTTAGCTTATATTCCCCCCAGGTTTTGGATTCAACGGCAGAAACCACTCTCCAGAAATTGTGCGATCTATCACAAATTTCTTTCGTTCCTCCACACCAGGCGGCGCTTATCTTATGGCAGGTGTACCTGGACACTGGCGCACATCGATATCCGATAGCGACCCAAACCCCGAGTTCCTGCGAGTCTGGACAGAAGAATTTGATGCACTGAGCCCTTGGACCGTCGGGCGTTACGGAAACGAAGAGGATGCAGAACGCTGGGGGAATGAAAAAGTCAAACAGGACTTCGATTTTTTGAAGCAAAGAGGAGACGAAGGCAAAAAAAGAGTAGATTACATACCTGTGGTACTTCCTGGAGGCAGCGTGGGTCCAGTAATACCTGTCTGTGATAATTATCCTACTGATTATTATCTATGTTGTACAGGGTTATAATCTCTCTGGCGGAAAATGGGGGCTCAATGACATAAAGCGCAACGGGGGCCACTTTCTCTGGAAGCAAATATATGCTGCTCGACGCGCAGGGGTGCGCATCATTTATGGGGCTATGTGGGACGAATATGACGAAGGAACAGCATTCATGCCTGTTGTCTCTTCTTCAAAGCAACTCCCTGTTCACCCGCAGTTCAATTTTCTAGCGCTCGACGCCGATGGCTATTCGCTTCCGTCGGACTGGTATATGCGCATAACTGGTATCGCTGCTGAATCATTGCACGGTGATCGTATGATACATGAAACGTTTCCCATCAAGGAGCTACAGGATTATTGGGCAACACGCCCCAGGTATGAAGATAAGACAACTCGCGAGGAAGAGGCGGAGCAATGGAAGGAAGCTCAACGAGCATATCACGATTGGGCTGCAAAAGAGGGAGGTGCAGCGGTACATGAGGCACCTCCTCCACCATATCGGCTGGAAGATGAGCAATGCACACAGAGTCCTCAAACAAGCGGTGCATTCAGTGTCAGGCCAGTCCCACCTGAAGCAACCAAGCCTACCCTCGGCTCTTTATCCAGTACCTCAGCCTCTTTTGTGCCCCCGCCCGCTGTTCCAGCCAGGAGTCCATCGCTGACCACGAGCTTGACATCGGCGAGCAGCCGACCTCCTGCCATCAACATGAGCTCTCACCCTCCACCGGCTCCGATGTCAGCAAGACCAGTATATCCCCCCGATAAGGTGAATGTGATCATGCGCCCCCATCAACTCTATGAGCGACCAAGCTCTTCACATTCCATTGTCAGGCCATCTTCTCGAACTTCGTCCCCCCTTCCTGCACCTGCATTTCCATTTCCTACTGTGTCATATTTGGCTGATAATCTCGCCCGACAGAAATTATCACACCATCCGTCAGAAGTTGTCCCAGGACCACAGCAATCCCATGCGTCAGGGACTTCTTCTCCAGTCATGCAAATGCCTTCCGTGGAGGCGAGCCTAAGGCGTCCCAACACCTCGCCCGCAATCCCGTCAGTTTCTCCGCGCCCGCCGGCTTCATCAGCACCGGTTGCATCATGGTCCCAATATCCTGGTCAACAACAGCTTCATTATACCCCGTACAATCACCCCCCTGTCCCACCCCTCGGCTTTCACCCTTCACCCTCACCCCAGGGTGAGCCTTTTGCTATAGGCGGACCAGGATATGACCGACATGATGCCAACATGCATTCACACGCCACCTCTTTCCCCCGCGTGGAACAATTCTATCCGAACACAATGCCAAATCCTGGTGTACCTCAAGAGCCCCACATGGTAATGGACAGACCACCGCATCCCTCCTCAAGCTACTCCGCACCAAATCCGCTTGCCCAAGACTACTCCCAACACCAATTTTCACCCACACAACCTTCTGGTGGTTCGCATGCTCCTCGACCATTCCCTCCACCTGAATGGGAATCCCCAAACTCGCCCCCGCCCCTGGCGTATCATAATCGTGTGTATATTCTATTCACGACCGCCCTCGCGTTGCTAATCCTGGTTGTGCTCACAAGGTCCTCCAATTCACCCGCAGTCTCAGACCTATTACGCCCCGAACCAGCCGGCACCGGGAACAAGCAATGGTGGAAGAAGTGGATCCAATCTCGCAGGACGCGCACTAGACAAGTTGGAGGGCATTGCGGGGAGGGATGCGAGGAGACAGGTGGAAAACCTCGCGCAGAGTGAGTCTGCTCCTGAACAATGTTATGTCATCCATGGCTGAAGTAGTTTCTCTGTAGGCGGGTCGAAGCTGCTAAACAAGTTCAAATGATGTTAGCCTCCTAGGAACTCCTTATTTCCACCTTTGTATGATTACAAATACTTTTCTAGTTGAACTTTGATCGAATGACTTTTGTATTCTTAAGCAGGCGCTATACATAACTCATGATGCATGGATGCCGATAGAGCAGTAAAGATCACTTCTAACTTGGATACTGGCCAACTCGAGGCTGGTCGTGATGATTGGCCGGGCACAGTTCTGGACAAACAACAAATGTACCACATCATATTGTCAGTTAAACACGTTAAAGTTTGACTCTCTGTGCTTTTCAGCTTGTGCAAGCACTCGATCAAGCACGTTGCGATAAGGGAAACCTGTCGTTAGCGCCCGTCTCCTTATCGCCATCATGGGACTTCGGCCCAGTGAGAGGGACACTCACTG
Source organism: Suillus decipiens (assembly GCA_016695475.1). Lineage (NCBI taxonomy): Eukaryota > Fungi > Basidiomycota > Agaricomycetes > Boletales > Suillaceae > Suillus > Suillus decipiens. The sequence continues at coordinate 153,186 of MU173018.1, forward strand.
TTTTAAGGTTAACCCACTACGTATCTTCCCCCTAGATTGGGTCAAGCCGGCCCTCATCACACGGGTCTGTGCACAGACTCCCTTTCTGCATAAAAGGCTCAGGGGTAGCGACAGCTGAACACAAACAGAGGTAAGGCGGTTGCGGTAAGCCCCCTGACACCCATCGCGTCGAAGCCGCTAACTAACCCACCGCCTTACTAACCTTTCCCTTCCTATACCCGACTGCACCCAATCCTCAGAGAGGCCAGCGGGATAGGTGAAATAGGCGGTCAGCCTGGGCTGGCAGAGACACAAATCTATGCTAATCTCGGCAGAGGCACTCATGCTTCCGCCTCTTTCTCAAGGCCTAGATAACAACCCATAATGATACTTATTCTCTCCTCCAACATCGAAGATCTCCTTGACGAGGACGCACGTTGTGACATCAGGTGCACCTGCGTCCAATATCATCCTTATTTCAATGTGATCTATTGTGCCGGAACCTCTCTACTCCTTGCATTAAACTTTATCCGTTCGTCTACTCTTGCCCAGTACTTTCCCCCCCTTCCAACTGTTTTTCACGTCTCACAGCTCACAAATCCTTACATTCATGGTGCTCCCCTTCTCGCCGCCTTCCTTAAACCAATACAAACTTGATGAGTCACGCAGTCTGTTCAGTTCTTCGACAAGTCATTTGCTCGGACAACCCTGAACTCGCACTAACGTAGACTCGATAGAATATGAGATATGTTCCGCTGTATGTTTGGTCATATAAAATGTATCTGAGATGTTCATACTGGATCCATTTTTGCAGTCATCGTCGGTATTAAGGTCTACAACTTGGTAATGGTTTTAGTAAGCGTGAGGAACCAACAGGATTTTGAGGAGACTCACTCGTCTCGGCACTGTTGCCAGTGCAGTCCATGTGCCATGCGGCTCAAATCAAGCTCGGGACCTCCTCTGGGTATCACTAATGTAGTTGCAGGGTTATAAAATGCGTGTCGAGAAGCGGGTGGTACCCAGAATAACAACTGGCGTTTGGGACCTAACACCCATCCACCATCACTATCCAGGAAAAAGGGAGTCAAACTGCAGTCGTCATGGGATGGTCCCTCCCTTAGCTCAGAGGTGTCGCAGAGTGCATGGGAAGAGTTGGACGAGAAAATAATGAAACAATTCTTCCAAGTGTTCAATGTCATGGTAGTAGCGGCCTTGGTCGTGTGGTGTTTATCTGAGAAGACCGAAGGGTCTGACTCAGCGCAATGTTGTGATGGCTGCCTCGTCCCCATATCCCAAAAGCGAACAGTGCCATCCTGCGAACCAGTAACGATGCGAGTGCCATCCGGCAAGAACGAGACCGAGTTAACTGGTTCAGTGTGCCCTTGCAAGGGCTTACCAACTGGCTCCCCAGTCCCTGCATCCCACAGCCGAACAGTGCTATCCAAAGAACCAGTGATGATGCGAGTGCTGTCAGGCGAGAACGAGACCGACAAAACTGATGAAGTGTGCCCACGCAAGGGCTCACCGACTGGCTCCCCCGTCCCTGCATCCCACAGCCGAACAGTACTATCCCAAGAACCAGTGACGATGCGAGTGCCGTCCGACGAGAATGAGACCGAGTTAACTTCTTCAGTGTGCCCCCGCAAGGGCTCACCGACTGGCTCCCCTGTCCCTGCATCCCACAACCGAACAGTCCTATCATCCGAACCAGTGACGATGCGAGTGCCGTCGGGCGAGAACGAGACCGATGAAACTGAATCAGTGTGCCCTTGCAAGGGCTCACCGACAGGCTCCCCCGTCCCTGCATCCCACAGCCGAACAGTGCTATCTGAAGAACCGGTAACAATGCGAGTTCCGTCCGGCGAGAACGAGACCGAGTTAACTGATGAAGTGTGCCCTCGCAAGGGCTCACCGACTGGCTCCCCCGTCCCTGCATCCCACAGCCAAACAGTGCTATCCCTTGAACAACTGACGATACGAGTACCATCCGGCGAGAACGAGACCGAAAAAACTGCTAAAGTGTGCCCTCGCAAGGGCTCACCAACTGGCTCGCCCGTCCCTGCATCCCACAACCGAACGGTGCTATCCCAGGAACCAGTGACGATGCGAGTGCCGTCTGGCGAGA
>MU173018.1:155304-185478 GCA_016695475.1 Suillus decipiens
GCGAGTGCCGTCTGGCGAGAATGAAACTGATTTAACTGAATCAATGTACTCCCACAAGGGCTCACCAACTGGCTCGCCCGTCCCTGCATCCCACAGTCGAACAGTGCTATCCTGCGAACCGGTGACGATGCGAGTACCGTCCGGCGAGAATGAGACCGACCAAACTGAATCACTGTGCCCCCACAAGGGCTCACCGACTGGCTCCCCCGTCCTTGCATCCCACAGCCGAATAGTCCTATCTTGCGAACCAGTGACAATGCGAGTGCCGTCTGGCGAGAACGAGACTGAGTTAACTGAATGATTGTGCCCCCGCAAGGGATCACCGACTGGCTCCCCGGTCCCTGCATCCCACAGCTGAATAGTGCTATCCCAAGAACCAGTGACGATGCGAGTTCCGTCCGGCGAGAACGAGACCGAGTTAACTGGGAAAGTGTGCCCCTCCAAGGGTTCACCGATTGGCTCGCCTGTCCCTGCATCCCACAGCCGAGCAGTCCTATCCCTTGAACCAGTGACGATGCGCGTGCTGTCTGGCGAGAACGAGACCGAGTTAACTGAATCAGTGTGCCCCTGCAAGGGCTCACCAACTGGTTCCCCTGTCCCTGCATCCCACAACCGAACAGTGATATCCTTCGAACCAGTGACGATGCGAGTACCGTCCGGCGAGAATGATACTGAGTAAACTGAATCAGTGTGCCCCCGCAAGGGCTCACCGACTGGCTCTCCTGTCCCTGCATCCCATAGTCTAACAGTGCTATCCTGCGAACCGGTGACAATGCGAGTACTGTCCGGCGAGAACGAGACTGAGTTAACCGAATCAGTGTGCCCCCCCAAGGGCTCACCAACTGGCTCACCCGTCCCTGCATCCCACAGCCGAACAGTGCTATCCCTTGAACCAGTGACGATGCGAGTGCCGTCTGGCGAGAACGAGACCGACAAAACCGAATCAGTGTGCCCTCTGAGCACAGTCTGAACAGCCGGCCAGTTCATAACACGTCCGAATGCCACACAAAGAGTATTTGGAAACCACTCAGAGAACTTTTTCGATAGCGGAGAGTTGGCAGGTGAGAATGGGAGTGCCGATACATACAGATGTGGCGTGCTGTGTAAAATAATACCGCCGAAGACTTGAATGAATCTCTGTACGTCCATTGCAGTCAACGAAACATCTTTGAATTCAGAACGGTCCTGTAGTTGCGTGTAAGCGCCCTATATGTTACTCAGTAGAAACAGACTCACCTTCAGCCACTGGGGAATGAGTGAAAGGGCAGGAACTGCACCGCTGAGCGCATTGATCAACGCGAGTAACTCGAGCCAGAAAAACAGCCGCTCGTGGTCAAACAACAATTTCACTTCTTTTGCAAGCTCCTTGTTGAAGACCGTGGTTCGTACATGCGAAGTCCAAAATCGAGATGAATATGACAGATGTGGCGAGATATATTTTTTGACTCGTTCTTGCAGCCCAGGATCTTCGCTATTAGGCAGATACGACGACTTTAAATTACAGATATTGAAACGAAGACCGTGTTCCATCACTCGAAGTGACGCAAATGCAAGGTCGCGTTGTATCTTTGACAGGTCGACGAAAAACTCTCCACTAGATCGTTCGTCTGTCAAGAAATCGTGGAAAGATGCGTGAAGGGGCCGGATTGGGGAATCTTGGTTGGTGGTGCCACTAAGGAGGGAGCCCATGCTCTTTACCACAAGCTCGACGTCGAAATCGTCCTCTCGCGTTGGAAAATGGCGCCTCATGGCGTTCAGGGAAGCTAAGGGAAGGGGTTCAGCTGTGCCCAGTATTTGTCCCATCACCGAGCGAAATCTCGCTAGCGTAATCGAACGCTGTTTTGGCGATTGCAAAGTATCCTTGGGCATAATACCTGTTAAAATGAGGTCGTACATGCTTTGCAACAGCATTCTTCTTTCGGCAGGATCGCGTGACACCACAGCGTCGTAGCAATCCATTGGAGATAGCCCAGCATGGGACTCTTTGATGTATCCACAGGCGAGACGTGCCCACTCGAAAAGTCCATCAGCTTTCTTAGCGAGGACTGCGAACTCTTTGTCCTGGAAATCCAATTCTTCCAACTCTTTTGATACGTAAGCATGGATATCGCGCTCTGCGACTGCTGTCGGAATATCATCCATGGACATATGTCGAATATGCTGAACATTACGAAACTCGTGTTTGATGTCATCAAGTGGACGAGAGGTAACGATGAAGCGCAGTTTGTCTGAGAGGTCTGTGATTTTGGGAACGGCGGGATTTGGATGTTTGCCAGCTAGAATACGAAGTAGGTCTCTTCGTGTCTCTACTCCACCGCTCTCATCTAGTGCTTCAATCACAATCACTATGGGTTCCCCCGTTGACCGGGATGATTTCTCCCATGGTTCGACAAGAAGCTTCTGCCACTGCTGGACGATATCCGCCGTCTTCTTGAGCGAATTTGCGGCCTGAACTGCATCTGCCAATGCTCGCCTCATCTCCGGGTCACGGTCAGCCAAGTCACGCGCGATCGTAGAAAAGATCTTTTCATGGCGACGATCTGCTTCTCGCTGGCGGTCAAAAGAGTAACACGAACCAAGCCCTCCCACATCTTCGCACCACTTAGCAATGGTGTGGGCGATGGCCGATTTGCCCTTGCCTGCAGGTCCAGATAGCCACAGCACGCGTTGAATATTGTCCTCCGTGCTGATGACCCAGTCCGTGATCTGGGTAAGAATTTCTGTACGCGTCCCTTGAAGGCATTCTCTTCTGGTATCTGGTCCCGCGCCCTCTGCATAAGTCATACCGCTGAGGTCCAATATTTCTTCTGAAAAGGTATGAATATATGTGAAGTCACAAGAACGTCCGAACACTCACCCATACGGTGGACGTGTGTGCTTATGTCGTAGACACCTATGGCTACGCCGCGAGTAACCTGGTCCCGGAAGCTTTGCATGAGTCTATCGAACACATCACTGTACTTTTTGATCGTATCTCCTGTTTCTGAGACGACGTTCTTTTGTAGTCTCTTCCCTGTGATAATGGTAGAAGCTCGAAACGATACAAAGCGCAACAGCTTGTTAAGACTCACAAAAGTTCTTGGTATCCGAATAATTTTTGATAAAATTGGCGCATTCATGGGTCTGCCGAGAGATCTTGCCAAGGATGATGTGCATCGACGATATTTGGTCAAGCATGTCGTCTTGTGTTATGAAGTCGTAGACTTCACATATCTTCTCGAGAAGTTCGAGTACCGCTTCGTCGCGATCTGCTTGAGTTAGAATAATCTGCAAAAATGATTGCTGAGTAATAGTGGGAGAGCGGGAGAGAAAAAAAGAAAACATACTTTGGCTGCACAAGACAGCACGCCCAGTGCCATCTTTGCATATGGATGTACCTATATAGCTAGATTAGTTCAGTTCCAACTGAGAGGAAGGTCCATACATCTGCGATCTTCCCGATAACATCATCGAATATGCGGAGGGGTTTGAGATATGTGTCCTGGAATGTGTCAGCAGTATCGAGATCCGCTTGTATGTCTTGGCCAACGAGCACCGCAGTCGTTGCAGGGCCTGAAGATGGAAGCATGCGTTTTGCAGATTGTTGTGCATCCTGAAGTGCCGATCGGGTAAGAGCCTCCACTTCCACAGCCTGAGTCTATGTGACCACCAGAATTTAGAAAATGCAGAAATTGGAGCACAAATATGAAAACCCACCTCGATATTCGGGATGGATGAAGCACACTCGTCATGATGGACATTCGGGGGAGCAGGACTATGGCTGCGGGAATCCTTCAAGGGTTTCTTGCAATCTTAGTCGTAATCCAGGACACTGACTACGCATACTCGTAGACTCACCGGCTTCAATTTATTCGCGCCGTCTTTAACCTTCTGCAGGAACCGACGGATTCTGCCACGGGGTCGGTGCTAGACGAAGGATGGGTCAATATCAGTGGTTGGAGCAAGTGATCCACGTACCGAGCTTCCACTGGCAGGAACCGGTACTTCGATTTCTGGAGTCAAATTTCTTGATGAATGGCTTTTACCTTTGCCCATTGTGAATCAAAGTAGGATGATTAGAACGATCCCACTTCGTTTATATAGAAAGCGACGGGCTACTATAAGTATTACAAGCCTCGTTGAGAGAAGGAAAGCAATCGTCCGATAATCGTCCATCAACTTTTCACTCTCGTAAGGGTTCTGTTCGGTGTCATCAATTCAGACCATCTCATTGGTCAGGCCCTGAGTTGCTCGGACAACCCTGCACTCAGACCATAAACCCAATGTGATAAAATACGAAATGTCGTTCAACTGTGCGCTAGGTTACATATAAAGCGGATCTGAAATACCCATAATGGATCCATTTTTGCGGTCATCGTCGTACAACTTAGTGATGGATGGTTGAAGTAAGCACGAGGAAGGAACAGGGTTTTGACCCTTTCGACACTGTTGCCAGTGTAGTCCACGTGCCATGCGGCTCAAATCAAGCTCAGGACATGATCCTCTGGATGTCATTAATGTTGTTGCAGGGTTATAAAATGTGTATCGAGAGGCGGGTGAAGAATAACAGCTGACATTTAGTAGGCCCTAAGTTTTAACACCCATCTATCGGCGCTCTTCGGAGTTGAGCTGCGGTTATCTTTGACAAAAGGATATGTTAGTATCAACCTCAGACCTGTATATGATACCTAATGTACGTATTCAATTTATATCACCCTTCAACCATCTATTCCTCTATCTAATATCCACAGGCTTGGACACCTCACGAGACCCAGAGACATGGGTGATATATAATCGGTTGAGCGACCTACCACCTTGTAATATCTGCCTCAGCCTCTCCACATAGGCTCGTCTTTTTGATCGCAAAGTCCCCCTCAGGAATATCCTCCTCATCTCTCACATATAGATCTGGAAACTCCCTCCTAAGGAATCTGAGAATATGCGCATTTATTTGCTCGAATTCGAGGAGGAAGCCGTCGTGGCCATCAGGCGATGGGATGACAACAAGTTCTGCATCGGGTATGTGTGTTGCAATCTCTTTTTGTTCAGAAGGAGTGAACAAGCCGTCTGTTTCGATGCTGATCACCAATGCACGTGGAGGGAGAGTTGCAATAACAGCGGCAAGGGCGGTTGATTGTGCCATCAGTGATGGAGGGTCTTCGGTAGTGGATGTCCGTCCTCGAGCGACATCATGTGTATCCAACTTGCGGGTGATATGGATGTAACAGTTAGCGTCAAAACGCGCCACGAATTTGGCGCCTTGGTAGCGCAAGTACGATTGCGCCGAGAAAGGTGGAGGGGTTGTGTTAGATCCCGTATTGTTTGGCTCTTCTGTTGGAGAATGGGACAGAGATGATGTGGCCGAGGTTTGAGTTTGGGGGCGCGCGCGGGTCACCTTTTTGTGACCCTCATTATGAGCAGCAAGATCTATATCAGCACGTGTAATAGAAGAGGGAGTGACAGCGTTAGACTCAGGGACAGGGGGAACCTGAGGGCGACGTCCAAAACGGCTCTCGAAAGAGTCGCGCGACCGATAGGTTAAAAGTGCTGCCATTCGAGCTGCAGCTAAGCCTGCTGAAGGTTGCGTTGCATAGTACCCATCGTCGTAAAGTGGATCGCTATAAATGCTTTGACGTTGTGCCTCTCCCCAACTGATGCACCAAGCAGAGTGCCGCGCAGACGTAGCCAAAGGAATGATATGACGGACATAACCTGGGGGGTTACAAAGAGGCCATTCAAGTACAGCCATTCCGCCCATAGAGCCTCCGATGGCTACAGCGACACTAGAAACCCCCAACTTATCAAGAACGAGCTTGTGCAGTCTGCCAATGCCAAGTCAGAGATCATTCAAGACATTGAAAGATCACTCACCGCACGTCATCACGTATAGATGTCTGAGGAAACTCTGGGCCGTAGGGTTTCCCTGTCTCTGGATTAATTGTCACAGGAGAGGCCGATCCATATGGTGAGCCCAGAACATTGGCACAGAAAATGAAAAAGCGATTGGGGTCGAAGGCCTTCCCACGTCCCATAAGAGGGCCCCACCTGGAACGCATAAGAATTTTTCTGAAATGAAGCACCAAAAATCTCACCAGTCTTCTACGTCTGTGCTGCCTGTGAATGCGTGGCATATGATCATAACGTTGTCTCTGGTAGCATTTAATTTGCCCCAAGTCTTGTAGGCAACGGGGACCTCTCGCAATGTCCTCCCATTCTCAAGAGTAAATGATGGAACAATACAAATGTTCTGATCGACCAAGGGTGGAAGAATGGACATGATGAGTCACTTGCCGCAGCGCGTGAGTCAGTGACTGAATCGTTATAGGACACAAGCGCTGCGAAATTAATGACGAAGATAGATGAAAGTGATAATGAAAATGTCGAATGTTACGCACAGAAAGTTTGTAGCCTAAATAGACATGGTGGTAAATGAAGCTAATTCATCCGTGGTCCAATCGAAATATTACTAGATGTGATAAAAATAAACTTCTGGTTGAAGCGTCAGCAGCCTCTGGATTCAACAACTATAAACAAGCGACTACGATCGGAATCCCAACGATTAAATTTGTAAAATCGAGTTCATTATTTTTCACTTATTATACATGTTCATAATATCGATTACATACACAGGAGTGGGCTTGTGCAGCCAAAAGCTTTACTTTCCATCGGACTTTTGACTCGCGGTGTCAAAAACGTATGAAAAGGTACCTATAGCATGAATGGAGGGTTCGGACTCGTCGATGGCCCATCCGTCGATAATACAACAAGCACAGCGGCGGGAATGTGCAACAGAAAAAGATGCAGTGTGCGGAAATGGAAATGGGTGTTGGTCCTGAAGATACTCTGGTTTCTTTTTGGGAACAGGAACCACATAACGAAGTATCATCGAGGCTGCTTCATGGCATAGTGTTGACACCAAACCGAAGGCGATGAGGGTCAAAGGGTTGGACATGAAGGGCGAACTCTTGCCAAAGCTCGAGAGGCAACGGTAGACAGATGGTGTTGGGTGACACATCATCACTGCCATTAGCTTCCCGATGAAGCGATTCTCCCCGGTTGATTGTGCATGCTCATGGACCAATCGTAACAGCAAACTTCCATGACAGGTTCAAAGAGCGTAGGGTCGTTGCAATAACCAAGACGGGCGAGAGCAGCGCTGCACGAGGGTATACGGAAAACACAGTTTTATCCATCTGCTCTGTGATCATAGGTCGTGACACAGAGACCTGCAGGTATCCGAGTTACTCGTCGTCTAGATGAGTTGCGATCCAGATAATAGTGTCTTTGCGAGCCCATATAAATTGCTGCTCGGGATCGCAAACAAAATATCCGAGAAATGCTGACCGTGACTTGGAAGCGTGTAATTGATGGTCCTTGGATTGATTGTGATTGAATATATACGTGCTCGAGTCCATATGTTTACTCACCAAAGACCCAATAATGACCCGGACCTCCAGTAATGAGACTCATCTTCAGACGGGATGATTGAAGAGCAGGTTCAAAGTGACTGAAATGCAGGCCATATAAAAGACGGGTACACCGTACAAAACAGAATTAGAATCCTTCTACAATCCAAGGTACGACAACAAAGCACCAACTACCTGACAGTGACCACCAGTTTACATTCAAAACTTGAAATCTTTACATTCCATGAAAGGGACCAAATTTGATTAGAATACATTATTGTTACAATACTACAAGCAGATTCCTCTGAAAATTCGCTCTGCTTCGTTAAAAGCATCACAGCGAAGGGGGTTTGCAAAAATTGCTGGAAGCCGAAGCTAACAGACGGGTTCGGATGTGTAATTTGCAATCAGCAAAAGACTGTGCCTCGGTAAAGACCTCACTGGCGACAGTACATGCCCGAGCACAAGAGATGAAGAAACGCAACGTAGAGCGGGGGTTTATAAAGGCTTTTTATCTGCGCACGGACCAGATTCTAAATTCATGTGGTGTTACCTATTGTAGCAGGCAGGTACACGTAGATGTTACTGCATTAATCATCGTGAGTATATACAATTTTGTACTGTTCCCAGTACTGTAACATGCCACTAGGGCAGACGACGCTCCATCCTCTCCACTCCGTTCTACCCTCCTGGATATCAAGAATCTTTTGCCGCAGTGCCGTGCCAACTGGGCCCATCCCAGCTCCACTGGGAATTGTGATGTTATCACCATCGTACCCAATTTTATTGCAAGATCCAACAATGACCGCTGTCCCTACGGCTAACGCTTCAAGTAATTTACCCTCGGACGACCATTTCGAAAGGTCACTCATCGTATACACCATTTCTTGTGGGTGCAACCGCACTGAGATCTCTTTGTGGAATTCTGGATCGCCTGCGAGGGCAAGACATGATGCTCTTGTAACACCAGGTAGAATAGTACCGTCAAGAGGCGCAGTGATAAGGTCCACGCCTTCAACGGATGAGTTTATTTATATAGCTAGTTTCTGTTCATTTGAAACTCACCGTCTCCGTCATCCCTCTTGACTACAACGAAGAAGTTCATCACTCCAGCCTCTGTGATTCTCCTGTCGTCACCAAACAGCCAAAGGATTTGGTCGTAACCTTTCTCGGCAGCAATACGTTGGGGTAGGAATCCGGGCGAGTAATTGCCAGCAACTTTGTGACATCCAGTTCCACCCGGCCACGCGCGCACATTTTCACTCACCGCAAGGAGAGAAATAGGCTTCAATACATCATAGTATGGCCCAGTTGGCGATGCAAGAATATAAAGCATAGCATGGTCAGACGCCGTCACTCTTAAACCTACATTTCAATCAGGTGGATACTCGTACATCATCGACCCATTCCACGAACCTGGGCGGGTTGCGATGACAGTAGGACGCAGATACAGACTATATCCCGATTCTTTGGGTATCCAGCGCCTTTCAAGATTTGCCAGATGTTTTATCAGTTCTAAAACGACATCTCCGTCAATGGGCTGCGTGAGGCAACGAAGTCAGTCACTTTCTGCATGAATGTCGTGGTACTCACGGGAAGAGCGAGACGTGCACAAGACCTCTCCAATCGACGCATGTTCATATCTGGGCGGAACAAGCGTGCCCTGCCGTCGGGTCCAAGATAGGCCTTCATACCTTCAAAGACGTTTCCGCCGTACTGGAAGCACGAGCATGTGGGATCAAGTGTAATTGGCCCATGGGGCTTGACCTCAGGTGCGGACCACCCTATTTCAGGGTCATAAGTTGCAACGACCATGTGGTCCGAGAATGTCTGATATCATCAATTTTAGAGCGACATGGATATGGTTCAAGTTGTCAAATCTTGTTCACCTGGCCGAAACGTAATGTCTCGATGGGCTGCAGGGGCTTCAATGTCTTTGTGAGCGTTATATTGAGCTTGGATGCCTACAACGGCGTTGGGGTTATACATGACTACGCTCAGCGAGCGGCACACTCACATCGAGTGCAGCAAGGCTTCTCGGGTTAGCAGACCCGCCCGTTTGGCCTGCCACTGTAGAGGCAATACCGTTTCTGTCACCCATGACTACTGTGGCCACAGGGAAAATACCTGAAAATATGCATTATCAGTTTGATCCATGTCTTTATACTAGAAGAAGGGCCGGACTTCGGGCAGGGACCTTGTTGTTCTTTGAATGATAGATTTGTGTTTGCTTTATTTTAATACATCAATTACAATACAATTACAATTTGATATGCATTACAGCCGACAGAGAGGTTTTGGGATATGGATGGGTTTACATCGGTCTCCTGTTGATTCAGAAGACAGTGTTGGGCTATCACCATCTTCACTTTTACCAGCTGCAATGCTCCTCTATGCGACGTTATGTAGTTGACGCTATCCGCAACGGCATTCAGTCCCAATGAAACTGCGTGTTCGCGTCTCGCTGAAGTTTCCATGGCCTCAGTGATTCATTGCCGTGGGCTCACTACCAATGTCGAGTTCAAGGTCGCGTGTGATCTCGATGTTATGTTTTGGGATGAACCAAATCGCTGCGTGGCCACCGTTTTGTGGGAAGATGAGACTCCCATCTCCAATCCTCTATGTCTGGCCTTCCGAAGGGGTAGCGACAGTATCTCATGTCCTCGTTTTTTAATATCTGCTGATTTCCTTCTGTTCCTAGAAACTTCATGTATACTTAGTGGTAATGCCAATCACGTTGAACCTGCTGCTAATGATGGTAAATTAGAATCATCTCATCAGGGCAGTTTTATTGTCTCGCAGACAAGTTCAGACTCAAACTTTATTGTCCATGTCATCTTTTTCGGGCCATGTTAATCAGGGGCCCCATAACTTTTCAACTGAAGAAGTCTCATCAAGTGGAAGTGCCTGCCAATGTGGTGACTACAACGGAATCAAAATCTGTTTCTCTTAGGCCACAGGTTCAAAACCTGCTGAACCAGTGTTTTTTTTCTATCGGAACACATATTGACATTCATTCATGGATGGTTTCTTTGGAAGTTCACTGTAACTTGTCTTAGCTTCAGGGTGGTTGCCACAACAGAATCAAAATCTGTTTCTCTTAGGTTTAAAACCTGCTGACGACGAAGTTTTTTTTTATCGGAACACATTGATATTCACTCGTAGATGGTTTATTTATATCAAGATATGACTATCAACATCACTATCATATGTACTCATACCTTCATTTTACATCACAACCTCCTGTGGGAATAATGCATTACAATGATAATTACAAGAGACAAGTATTGCATTAACAATGGTAATGGATATTACCTCTAGTCAAAAACATGTCAAATGTTAGAGAGTTTGTTAAGGGGTTGGAGGTTATATATTAGTTGTTAGAGAGTTAGTGGCTAGCTGTTAGTGGTCAGTTAGCAGTTAGTTATCAGTTAGTTAGTAGTTAGTTAGTGTTAGCTAGGGTTATATTCTGTCTTGGATAGTTAGATGTTAGGTAATGTTAGGTAACAGGCTGATGTACTGATAGTTACAATGGTTAATGCAATACATTAGTCTTGTAACTATCATTTATTAATGCATTAAAATGACATGGTAGCCTGTTTACATACACAATCATTCCTTGTTGCATGCCTCAGACACATTTCCCTTTGATTCTCTGTCTAAATCATCATATTACAGCAGTTTTCATAATTATGTGGAATCCAACTTTTTTTTTGGCTGGTCAGAAACATCCAGGCAGGACCCCAAGAGATTATGAGTGAGACACAATAGCTGCAGTACCAGCTTCCTCAATACACCATGTCTACAATAGAGACTGAGGATACATCATTCAAAACTGTTTTCTTGGTCAATCTTGTGGTGTAAAACCCTATTAAACTGATTGGGAAGAAGAAGAAAATGTCAACAAACTCAAGGAGGCAAATCTCACCATAGCTCTGCTGAGTGCTGAAGACTATGTCACCTATCTTCATGCAGTGCTTGCTACACATGGTATAAGGTCACCAAAAAAAGACTTACACTGGCACCAAACTAGCAGTCCCTGATGCCTTATCCCACAGGCCTGATCAATATATATCTCAGACTCATTCTTTGTCCTCGTAAACACCATCCTGTAAGAGAAAAAGTAAAAGTTAAACACCATAGACTAAAATACGAGTCTTCTATTGCATACCTTCTTCTTCTGGACGTACGTCTCGCCCTCTTCCAGCATCTGTCTGCGGTAGTTATTGGAGTTGAGAACTTAAATAAACGGTCAGGCGCTGCTCGGAATCAAAGACAATAATAACCATACTGGAAGACTCGCGGTACAAAAGATCGATCTGTTCGAGAGAAAGTCCTTTCACTTCGGGAACGAAGAAATATCTGCATAAATAGAAAAGGGGCATAGCCGGATCAATAATGTAATGAAGGCAGTCAGAAGGTAGAGCTCACGTGAAGAAGAAACACCCAAGACAAGTCGAACCCCAGATGAAGAACACCTTAACACCCAGATGAGCGGTTGTAACGCCATTGACACCAGTGGTAGTAGGGTCGACAAGGTAAGGTGTTGCGTATCCTACAGATGTATTTTTGTAGTCAGAGGAGAAAAATTAAGGGGAAAACGCCGTCTTACCAATACCGAAGTTCCAAAGCCAGTTGCTAGCCACGCTAAGTGACATGGCTTTTGCACGGATATTGAGAGGCTAGAGGTCAAGAAAATATTAGAACTGGTGTAGGTGATGTGGTTATTGCGCACTTACGAAGATTTCTCCGGTGATAACCCAGACAACTGGACCCCATGAGATAGCATAAAACGCGATATAACTAAGGAAGGGAGGAGAGAAAATAAGTGAGAGTGATCTGACAAGAATTTAATTCCTTACATGCAAACGAAAGCGATTAAGACACGCTGCGCGGTTAGGTTTACTGCCACGGAACTGGCTACTCCGTTAATAGTAGCTGTTTTTGTCTGTCCTACTGTTACTCCGACCTATCATGAGTGAAGTGAGAAAATGACCTCCAGTGGATGGCAGGCTACTCACGATTGCGATGATGAATTCGCAGACACACATGCCAATAGCACCAATGAGCAAGAGGCGCCGACGACCCATTCTATCGATCAGTTGAACACCGACAATAGTCATTGCAGTGCCTACGACGTCGGCAATGATACTAAGAAAGATGTCGGTAATAAGAATGTGAGCTCTAGGTAAGAACGTACGTGATGATGAAGGCGTTGCTGATTCCGGCTGATTGGAAGAATGTCTGTGAAGATAGTTCAGGTCACCGATAATGAGCACGCGAAATTGAATGGACTGACAGTGCCGTAGTAGACTAAAGTAAGAGCAGAATGAAGGTTAGAAATAAGATCAGAGTTGGACAATGGCACGTACAGATGAAGTTGATTCCAGTCAGTTGTTGCCACTATTAAAGACGTATATGAGCAAAGATTACAAGTCAGGATAACAAAGGAGAACCTACCCCTTGCAGCCAAATACCAGTCCATGTTCGGAGACCGTTTTTAGACTCATTGTTCCTGAAACAATCTAATAGCCACTTAGCACGAATTTATAGGGAGGCATCAAATTACCAACCAATATAAGACCCTTGCCCGATTGCGCGATCGGCTGCAAGAGCGGTCGCAATCTCATCGAGTTCGAGATCAACTTCAGGAGATTCAGGTGGCATGGTCATGAGACGGGCCAATGATCTTCTGGCTTCGTCCTCGCGACCTTTGTGCACGAGAAACCGCGGACTTTCAGGAAGAAGGAGCTAGAAGAAAACCGGATTAGTAGAGCAGAAATCCTGACAAAGGAGCTGTGGGCTCACAAGGCCACCACTAAGAATACCGGCCCATGCGAATTGTACTGAGATGGGAGTCTTGAGAAATTACAAGTAAGCTCCATAGCATGACTTGCTCGAGATATTTAACATACCCTCCAAGCAAGATGGCTTGGTTCATTTTTTGTGGCATTTAGGACGATCGCAGCAAGTAGTGCTCCGATACTAACTAAAGATAGAGAAATAAAGAGAATACGATTATGATACAGAATAAGCACTTACTCGCAAGTTGATAAAGTCCGACGATCATTCCACGCAAGCTTTTCGGTGCGCACTACATGGCGTTTGAAGACCGTCAGGCTAAGTTTTTTTTGCAGGATAAACACTCACCTCGGACTGGTACATGGGAATCAAGCATGAGACAAGTCCCTAATGAGATCCATCGTAAGTTACAAATGAGAAGGAAGATATTGGTATTTAGAACACACCACACCAAAGCCGGCAATAACTGGTGTTATTTACGTGTAAGAAAGTAATCCAAATCCAAGAAATTCTGAATTGAACATACTACGTCCAACCACGAAAGTGGCCCAGTGCGTATCCAGCTGTAAGCCCACTCCAAGGCAGAAGACACAACAAGAAGCGATGATGCCCCACTTTCGCCCGACAATGTCCGCCATAGGAAACGCAAGTAAAGCTCCAAAGAAAGTTCCCGCGGAAAGAATTGACACCTATCAGATCAATTCGGTCAAAGTGGCTTTAGAAAAGTACCATTTACGTACAACCAGACTTTTATTTGCTGTAGGAAGGTAATAATTGACGCCAGGCGTGGTCGAGGCACTGGGGTCATATACACCAAATGTTGTCAACCAGTCGGGCATGGCCATGATACCTCCAATGGTACCAGTATCATATCTATTGAATGTGAAGTAATGTCAATGACGAAACGACGAGCAACACGTTCATGAAAACGAACCCAAAGAGAATACCACCAAAAGCTGGATGTCAAGAGTATATGGATTAGTGTAAGGACTTGAGAGTATGGGATAACAACAGTACCAGCGAAAGCAGACATGATTATCGCCCAGAATAATGAACCAGTGGCGACACCAGTCCCTGATCCTCCAGGTCCCCCAGGCATTGTAGCGATTGAAAAATATACGGTAAGTAGAGAAGGGCGGACACGTCGGGGGGTAGAGATGCTGACTTTGGCAATTTAAGGGATTGAACAGAAAGCCAATTCGGCTTTTGGCGGGCACAAATCGGTTCAACTTGTTGATGGATGATAATGAGCATATCCGGCCGGCCCATCTACAAGTTGGATGTGCTCGATGAAGGGCTGCTGAATTTCAAAATGTTGTTGTCAATGTCGACTTGACCTTACGGCTGTCCTCTCATAAATTACTTACGCATGCCCTAAGCCTTTCCTAATTTGGCCACCGCCACTTCGGTTAAACCTTCGCATGGGAAATGTTCAGAATGTTCTACACCTGTCGCAAGGTGTCGTTGTCCTAAGCCTCGCTATATAGAGAGCCCAAGCTAGCTAAACCTTTTCATATAGTATTCCTAAGCCTTTTTCATGCATTATTGCTCCCTGATTTCTAAACCTTTCCTTAAATCAAAATCTTTTGAATACTTCAGTTTAACATGTCTGCATCAGCATCATTGATGCAACATTACCTTGGCTTAAATTACTTACAGCTCGTCCAAACAAAACAGACCTCTGATAGTAGACTATGAGTATCATGAATAGGAAGTTTAGGAGGACATAAACGAGCACTCGGTACTCAAAACTTGCCCAAAAAAACAGACGTGTCAGCATCTAGTAGACTACAACTTGAAGTACTATTAATAGAAGGGAGAAATAATATACAAAAAGGTTTAGGAATACTACATGAGAAGGTTTAATGATAAACTGAAATATTCAAAAAAAAAAAAGGATTTATGGAAAGGTCAAGGATTGGAGAGCAACAACATATGAAAAGGTTTAGCTAGCTTGGGCTCTCTACAGCGAGGACTTTGCGACAAGAACATTTCTATGACATGCGAAGGTTTAACCGAACCAATTCAGGAAAGGCTTAGGGCATGGCATCAGTAATTTACGAGAGGAGAGCCGTAAGGTCATGTCAACATTGACAACGACATTTTAGAATTGAGCAGCCCTATTGCGTCTTGGCAATGTTGGCATGGTTTATGCTTCGCAGGCTCAAATTTGTACCATATTTTTCATCGTCTGTTTCCACAAGACACATTTCTTGCAATCGAAGTTCCTACGCACGCATTAATTAACTGAAGGTCAATAAAATTTAAATTGTTCGAACAGTAGCGAGTCGCACGAGGTGTTCAGAGGCCAATAGAAGCTACTGACTTTACTAGGAATGCACTACTGGCTGTGAGTGACCTTGTAAGCGACATAACTATTCCCAGTACTGTAAAATGCCACTAAGCGCAGACGACAGCCCATCCTTTCCACTCTGTTCTACCCTCCTGGATATCGAGAATCTTTCGCCGCAATGCCGTGCCAACTGGACCCATCCCAGCCCCAGGAATTACGATGTCCTCACCCTCGTACCCAATTCTATTACAAGATCCAACAATGACCGCTGTCCCTACGGCTAACGCTTCAAGCAATTTGCCCTCGGACGACCATTTCGAAAGGTCACTCATCGTATACACCATTTCTTGTGGGTGCAACCGCACTGAGGTTTCTTTGTGGAATTCTGGATCGCCTGCGAGGGCAAGACATGATGCTCTAGTGACTCCAGGTAGAATAGTGCCGTCAAGAGGCGTAGTGATGAGGTCCAGGCCTTCAACGGATGAGTTTATTTATATATCTAATTCTATTCATTTGAAACTCACCGTCTCCATCATCCCTCTTGACCACAACGAAGAAGTTCATCGCTCCAGCCTCTGTGATTCTCCTGTCGTCACCAAACAGCCAAAGGATTTGGTCGTAACCTTTCTCGGCAGCAGCACGTTGAGGTAGGAAGCCAGGTGAGTAGTTGCCAGCAACTTTGTCGCCTCCAGTTCCACCCGGCCATGCGCGCACATTTTCACTCACCGCAAGGAGAGAAATAGGCTTCAACGCATTAAAATATGGTCCAGTTGGCGATGCCAGAATATAAAGTATAGCATGATCAGATGCCGTCAATCCCAAACCTACATTGGAATCCGGTGAATACTCGTAGTGTATCATCGACTCATTTCACGAACCTGGGCGAGTTGCGATGACAGTAGGACGCAGATACAAACTATATCCAGATTCTTTGGGTATCCAACGCTTTTCATGATTCACTAGACATTTTATCAGTTCTAAAACGACATCTCCATCAATGGGCTGCAGAGGCAACGAAGTCAGAGTCACTCCCTGCATGAACATCGTGGTGCTCACGGGAAGAGCGAGACGTGCACAAGATCTCTCCAATCGACGCATGTTCATGTCTGGGCGGAACAAGCGTGCCTTGCCGTCGGGTCCAAGATAAGCCTTCATACCCTCAAACACATTACCGCCGTAGTGGAAGCACGAGCATGCAGGATCAAGTGCAATGGGCCCATACGGCTTGATCTCGGGCGCAGACCACCCTATTTCAGGGTCATGAGTTGCAACGATCATGTGGTCCGAGAATGTCTGGTATCATTATTGTTAGAGCGACATGAATATAGCTGTTACAGGTCCTGCTCACCTGGCCGAAACGTAATGTCTCGATTGGCTGCAGGGGCCTCAGTGTCTTTGCGAGCGTTATATTGAGCTTGGATGCCTGCAACAATGTTGGGGTTATACCTATACACGACTACACTCAACAGGCGGCACACTTACATCGAGTGCAGCAAGGCTTGTCGGGTTGGCAGAGTTGCCCGTTTGGCCTGGCGCAGTAGAGGCGATGCTGTCTCTGTCACCCATGGCTACTGTGACCAAAGGGAAAACACCTGAAAATACGGGTTATCAATTCGATCCACATTTTTATAACTCCACTGAGAGCATGACTAGGAAAGTTTGACATATAGTATGACTCAAGTATGACTCGGTCGAAGTCTCGAACGATCTGATCGGATCACTACACTTCTGAAAGGAGATCGTCAGTTAGGGCTGTTCACCGTACAGTATACCGTACAAGGTCAAACAATAACCGTCTGTTACGGTCGAAAAAATATGCTGACGGTTACACATGGAGTTTTTCACTATGCAAGATTGGTTTCAAAATGTTAGTGATAAAGTTGGCGTTTTTACTGCAAATTTTGACACAGTAAAGATGAAAAATTTGGATGTGTGCCAAAATCCCGGGCGAAATTCCATATTTTACGTACCATTTTCAGCGCCATGAATTATAAAGTTTTGAGCGTAGGAAAATGTCTTTCAAAATTATATCATGTAACCAGGGACATTTTCCAATTGCAGCATGATCAAAATTTTAGCAGGTTAGTCCGTACGGACAATAAAATGTTTCCAAAATTCAATCTTTAGTCACATGATTGTATCACATAACCATCTGGGCTACCAAACACTGCTGTGGTACTAGCTGATAACAGAGTGACTATGTATCCTTACCAACATGCTTTCTTTGACCTCTTTAAGTGGGAGAAGAGCCACTGATGCTGCCTCATTTTCACTGTAACAGCTGTGGTATTTGAAAAGACTAGACAAATGTCAGACCTCAGTTGTGGATAAGGAACTAAGCATTAGTATGTACCTAGACAAACATCAGACTATCATAGTTAAGTTAGTGTCTAGGTGGTATACAATGGGAACAAAAGACATATTCTCAGTCATGGATAATGAACTGAGGAGAGAGGGAGAAATGAAATGAGATAGCTACAGTCTAAAACGGGCACTTGAGCCACCACCAACACTTGAACCAAACACCCATAACACAACACTTGCACAATATTTTGCCAAAGTGCCAGCTAACATTTTATTGTCTTGTAGTCATCTTCTATATACAAACTTGCTTGGACTAAATATGTCTTATGATCTTGTGCTGTGTGTTGTAATGTGCCAGAAATTTCACTATTTTGGTGCTATGAGACTGAATATAATTATCCTCATCACCTCAGCTCATGAAATAAATGGATATAACCTCTGCCAACAACTTCATCAAAGAGAGAGTGTGAATCAGGCATATATTCATCTGCCAGTGTGATGCCAGTGGAAGGCTGTAAAATGTACACTATCATATCTTATCAGTGACACATGATAAGCCATATATGGTTTGGACCCTTCAATTTGCTGCTGAGACTGGAAACAGTGTGGCAGTCAAACTTGCTATAGGCTCACATGACCCTATTATCATATAGGCATCAGGAAAACCACAGAGCATTACAGAGTGCTTTGTAGCACTCTGTAATGAATTACATTTTCCTGATAGGTATCAAGCTGAAAGTATTTCCTATGTTAGAGACTTGCTTGGAGGGTTAACAGATCATAAAGGGCTTTGGCCTCAGCTCATACACTGTGCCCCTTACCCGAGTATTGCCCCTTAATTTTGGATGAAGTCCTAGGGAGAGTTCTGGTGAAGTCCAGATGTAGTCCGGATGAACTCTAGGGCAGGATAGCTCAATAGAGCTCCAAAGGACTTCTGGATGAGTGTGGGAATGCGCCAGAACTATTCCTGGATGATAGGGGATGATGACAAGACTACTTGGACGAAGTCCAGAGTAGAACAGTGAGGGATGTTACAATAGGATAAAGGATAGAATAGGACTGGACCATAGGACCATAGGACCAAGGGTCCGAAGGTCCAAGGATCCAAAGGTATGAGGATCCAAAGGTCCGAAGGTATGAGGATCCAAAGGTCCAAGGATCCAAAGGTACAAAAATCCAAAGGTATGAGGATCCGAAGGTCCAAGGATCCAAAAGTAGGAGTAGCAGAGTGTTGGATGGATAACAGATGGATGGATGGATGGATGGATGGATGGATGGATGGATGGATAGACAGACGGACAGATGGATGGATGGACAGATGGGTAAGTGGACAGATAGATAGACGGACGGATAGACGGATAGATGGATGGACAGATAGATGGATAGATGGATGGATGGATGGACGGATAGATGGATAGGTGTACAGATGGATGAAGTGGTATAACTACTATAGAGGAGTAGGCCCGGATGTGAAGTAGAGAGAGTATAGACTACTTTGGACAAGGTCCGAAGTAGAAACTAACAGAGAAAGACTACCGCAGGTAGAGTTGAAGGTGGAACAGAAGATGGACTACAATCGGATGAAGTCTGAAAGTGATTATATGACAGAGAGTCAAGGCTCCAGACTAGGGAGTACTCCCATAGTCCAGAGCCAGAGACTTACAAGGGCTGGAGCCCAAGTGAGAATGGAAACAGAGTTATATAGACAGCAGGATAAGTGTCACAAATTCCTCACACAAATCATTATTCTTTTCTCAATTTTCCTAAAGCGCCTAAACCCAGCACTAAGACAAACCCTAACCTTACTGAAATCCCTATATCCGCTTCTATAGTCGAACTCCCTGATGAAGATGAAGAGATCTTTTATGATGCTATCGGATAAGATAAGATAAGATAGTGTCATGTGATCTCAGAACCTTCTAGAATATGATGTCATTATGATGTCATCAACAATGTCACAATATCACATCATATGATTCCTTTCTCTATTTTCTGATTGGCTAGTAGTTTCAGACTCAGTTTGTATCTCAGTTTCAATATGCCTATATAGTTAGCTAGTTTTGCCATAGTAGTTCTTTAGTTCAAACCTCTTGTATCTACCAAGTGTAGCAACCAAGATGTACCTGCTTCTCTCTCTCTTGTGATAACCTTCAGTTTGAGTCCTAGTCTCTGCCCGTGCCTTAATTGGTTATAAGGGTTGTGACAATAAGTAAGGATACAAGCAATGATCAGACTAAGGTCTGCAGGAGTTGTACTACGAGTTTATATACTGTAGGTAGCATGCCAGAAGGTAAGTAAGCATAGTCTGAGGCTATGTCAGAAACATAATAGTAAGTACAGCAAAACATCAGGCTATGAACTCAGAGATGAAACTTGTATGAAATAACTTATTGAGACAGAGGCAGAGATGACCAAGAGGCGAAGGCAGGAATGACCGAGAGCCAGTGGCACAGGTATATCCTAAAAGGGGTAATGCGCAGGTGCGCAGGAATGGTTTCGGATGTGAACATGGATCAGATATGGACACAGATTGGATATGGATTGGATATGGATTGGATACGGATCAGACGAGTGTCTCGGATCAGATATGGATCAGACGAGTGTATCGGATTGGATATGGATCAGATGAGTGTATTGGATTGGATATGTGAACTGGATTGAGTGGGGATTGGATAGATGTGGATTTGAGCAGGATGTTATAGTGCAAGTCGAGTGTAGAATCTGGTATATGATATCCTATCATTATGTTATAAACTGGGATAGTTCTTAATACAAAGGCCACACAAGAGAGGCTTCTTGAATGTGGATTCATATACCAAAGCAAAAGAGCTAAGATTTGCTATACAAGACTTGAGATAAGTCAAGTAAGAGGACTAGACTGGCTGAGTTGAATATGAAGATTGTGTTCAGACTAAGACTTAGGAGTGCTAAGGCTTAGAAGACAATTCAGATGACTAGAGTTGCAAGGCTCTAGCAAAGGATGTTCCAGGTAAAACCCAGTAAGATTAAAGTAAAGAACACAAGATGAATACACTGTGCTTAAATAGGGTAGCTATGCACACACAGACCAGGACTGCCTAAAGAGGCATGGGAGGTGAGAATGTAAGTGCATATCCTAAAGAGGAAGGCAACTATGGTACAGATATGTTGAGACATATGATGATATACAAGGTAAGGATGATGTAAGTGAAGACATAGCAAAGAAAGGAAAGAAAATGAATAGGGGCATACATGATTGTAACATTACACCCATTTTAACATGTAAAGTCATCAACTTTACTCATCTTGGTTGGCATAGTAGATAGGGTCATCGGAGTATTTGAGGTGGGCTTCATTGTCATCATCACCACCATGTCATCTCAGCATGTACACAGCTTCTTCTGTGCCTCGCACTCTAAGGTTAGCACATGCTTTCGTGTCGATTGCTGGGATAGAGGTGTGAACGGTGTTAAGATAGTGTTCTCATTCATGAAGGGCATCATAAAACCCCTCATCATGGAATGTAAGGTCAAATAGTGGTTTGCCATGAAACTCAGGGCAGTATAGAGTGAGATGCCCAGGATTGAAGCAAGTACAGATGCAGCATTTGTAATGGGGGCAGTTGCCTGGTGATGACCCATATCATGACAGAAACAGCACTTCATGTTCTCATCTCAGTTTGGAAACAATTGATGGGGAGGGGACAGAGCAGGGATAGGGACAGGGCTGGCAGAGCATGCTTGTTCTTTGCCAGTATGGGTACCTCAACAACACTTACGAGTTGGTTAATTGTCAGGGAGTTTTCCTTGGAATGGAGTGGATTGATGGGGGGTCATTTCTTCTGCAGCCATGATTAACTCAGCAGGGTCTGTAGGAGAAGCCAGGGCAAAAGTGTCAATGGGTGTTTGCCCAATGGCTGAAGGGTCAATAAAAGTAGCTGTGGGGGATGCTGTGGGAATGATGCCTAATGCTTCAGTGATGACTCAAGCAGCAATGATATCTTTGTGAGCTTTGGCGAACATGGAGTACAACCCTTCAGGATGGGTTTCGGTGATGAATATAGTGGGAGTGAGTTCTATACCATCCAGGATACTCATAGGTGGGTGAATTTTAAGTGCCCCAAGCTGTGCTGCAAGGGTGGAGTCATGAACCCAATTTGGGTGTGTCTTGGCAGCATAGGAGGGAAGGGTGGAGGTAGCAATGGTCTCAAGGAGTTCTTGAGTGGGGAGGTTTCCTGCAATCTGCAAGTGAATGTCTTTGACAAGGAAAGTGGCTGCATCTTCTATGGTAGACAGCAGACCAGTGAGAGCGTCAATGTGAGGATAAGGATTTGAGTATGAAGTGGTAAGGCGCATAGCTGTTGACTCAGTTCAGCTTGGGGATGGTGGGCAAGCCACACCTGCTTGGCATTTGGATATGACGTGAATAACTTCTTCAACATCGCTCTTAAAAGAATTAGGCAGCAAGAGCAAACTGTAATTCTGAATGCAGTTCTGGATGTGGTGGATGCAGCATTAAATGAAGAGTTTGGTGGAGTCATTGGCAACTCATTGTAAAGACTACAATCTAGCTAGAGTGACAGTGAACTACCACCTAGGCTAGTATATGTTGAAGTCTACCTAGCTGCTATACTTGCGAGGCAAGAACGTTCAACCCAAGGGGTTGCTGGTGAATATACTTCATCAAACACTGATATGAGACGCATGATACTCCTATAAAGTGATGCCAATGATAGCGGTAGCATTGCCACTGATAGTGCTATAGATTCCGTGGATGCTGACGCTAAGCATTCTGTGAAAGATAGATACTGATGATGCTGGTGATACTGACAATACCATGGGGAGCGCTAATGATGAGTGCTATGATAGCATGTACTGGTAACTGTTATAGTGCTGTATGCCGAGGGACAGCAAAGAGCAATGGCGTGATGACAATGATACCAATGTTTAGCAAAGATAGTGGTGAGGATTGCATTGAGGGCGAAGGCCATTAAAGGACTCTTTAGACATATTTAGATTTCAAAGAAGATGTATTTCTGTATAGCGATAGCAGTAGTGGTATGGGAATCCCATCAAATGAATGATATAATATAAGAAAATGATTGTAAGTGACTGTCATATTCCATACATCCGATCTCAGATCAGATCAGATCTGATCTGATCGATCCTGCTTCTATCCAGACCACAGATCTGATCCGGATCACCCATCTGAGTGCCCCAGCTTCTTGTGTTCTAAGTCCACTGTGCATACTTGCTTCTATCCCTTTTTGGTGATCTACCTGTACTGGTGTCCTGGCTGTGTATATTCCTGTCCTGCTTACTGATCCATTACCTGTGCTTCATATCCAACTCATGTTTGCTGATCTGCTGCACATTTACTAATAGACTTCTGTTATACTTTGTGCATAGCCCTCCGGTTTTGGACTCACTGATTATCCATACTATCTACCTACAGTATATAAACTACATGTACAACTCTAGAGAACCTTAGTTCGAATATCATCTTAGATTCTGCTCATTCCATTCATTCGAATCTGATCCTCTTCCAACTCTAAGTATCTTCTGAGACTTAGGATTGATTCCTATAGTCTACATTTCCAACTCTACCTCCGGTAGTCTATATCCATTAGTTTCTAGTACAGACCTCGTCTGCTACTAGCCTTATACCTTGAATTCATCTGTATGCTCCGGATACCCTCTGGACGTACTCTTTCCATCCATACATTTCGGATATACCTCAGATGCGCCATATCTGATACCTTTGGACCTTCAGATCCGCTACGCAAGCACATCCGGATCCTCGGATGAAGGTTACTCCTCTGAAATAAAGGGTAGTACTCAGGAAAGGGGCACAGTGCACAAACTGAGGCCAAAGCCCTTCGGATCTCTCACCTATTGAGTATGGTCTTAACAGTATATTCGAACTCACACCTTTCCGAGTACAATCTCTGAAACCACCTATATCATGCCTCCATGCAAAACTCAGAACTCCCTCCAAGGAGCCAGACTTGGTCTGATCCAACGAGACCCCACACCCATTGTCCAAACATTTACCAGTTTCTCTAAGCGCCATGCAAGCATGAGCGACATAGGACAAAGCATCTCCGCTCATCTCACCAGACCGGATCTGGTTACACCAACCCTGAACATGGATAACCTAGACACTAATCCATGCCCAACCATCCGTTTCGATGATGAGTTGCACAATAATCCACTGGACAACAGAGATGAGGATCCAGACATTGGGTACCCGGATAATGAAGAAGACGATGACCATCTTAGCCCCCAAGACCGGGTCTTAGCTCAACTATCCGTAGCCATCAACCATCTTGCTCACAGTAGCCATCATAACAACACCTCAGATGATAGCAAGGTCAAAATCCGGGAACCAGATACCTTCGACGGATCCGAGCCTTGCAAGCTCTGAGCATTCTTTGTCCAGTGTGAGCTCAACTTTCAAAGCAAGCCTAATGTTTTCCGTTCCGGATGCGCTAAAGTCAATTTCACCCAATCCTATCTCAAGGGAATGGCTCTCGAGTGGTTTGAACTGGATCTCCTTTCGGACGAGAATAGTATCCATCTGGATTGGATGGATGACTACTCCGAGTTCATGCTCGAGCTCCAAACCAACTTTGGACCTCACGATCCATCCAGAGATGCGGAAATGCAGTTAGAGCAACTTCATATGCGTGACAGACAGCGCATCAACAAGTACATTGTAGAATTCCAACGACTTGCATCCCAAGTATGGGAATGGGGAGATGGAGCTCTACGACAACAATTCTATAATGGTCTTCCAGCCCGAATCAAAGATGAGATCAGTCGCATGAGTAAACCCACCACCCTCTTAGAATTCAAAACCCTCACCCAGACCATCGATGCCTGTTACTGGGAATGTAAGGGGGAAGTCCCCCGGGAAAACAGATCAACCCTTTCCAACCCTCCTAGACAGTCAGTATCCAACCGGATGAATGCTAACTCATCCAGATCCGAAATGACTAGATCCACGAAATCCAATCCTGCAGCCTCTCCTGCTCCTAAGGTTCCAGACCTTCCCAATGGGATTGGAGCCGATGGAAAGTTAACCACTGAGGAGCATCAGAGACGGTTTGACAAAAGACTCTGTATGTTCTGTGGCAGACCCGGTCATACTGCCCAGAACTGCACCAAGTCAACCTCATGCGTGGCTAAAGGTCATGCTACAATACTTGCCCCAGAAGTGGATCCAGAAGCCTTGGATGAGGCAAAAAATTAGCCTGCAACCCTCTTGACTCCGTATGGAATGGGGGTCGCGTTGACCCAACCCATACAACAGAGCTATGACTCAATGCTGTAACCCTTCTGGATCCGAACTCTTTATGCCCATACATCTCTCTTCCGTTCTTCTCCAATATATCTGAATTTCCTGCCCTCATAGATTGCGGCTCTTCTCACTGCTTTATAGACACTAGTTTCATCTGAAAACATAAAATTCCTACTTATCAGATTCCTCCGCTACCGCTCCATTTGTTTGATGGTACCTGCAATAACAATATTTCCGAAGCCATAAACTTATCTGTCCGATTCTCCTCCAGCATAGTCACCTCCGATACATTCTATGTTACCCCTTTGGATTCTTCTTGTTATATCGTCCTCAGATATAGCTGGCTCACCCAACACAATCCATTGATTGACTGGGTATTGGGCAGCATCGAGTTCCAGACGACTATACAAGAAACATCATTGAACCCATCTGCATCATCACTGCCTCTGGACATTCCATCCATGGCAGAAGTTTCCCATCTGAACCCTCTGCTACCTCTGGAAGTTCCATCCGAGGTAGAAATGTCCTCTCCAACACCTCTGTTGCCTCTGGGCACCCCATCCGTGGAAGAGATTTCTCCTCTGACCAAATCCAAACCCTCCACTGGTACCTCAGTCCCTAACATATCTCTGATAAACACAGTGGCATTTTGCCATGCCTGCAAGTTAGAAGGATCTACTCAATTTAGCATCTACCTCTGTCCATCCGAAGCCCACCTCCGATCTGCATCCGTATCATCCGATCCTCCAGACCTCTCCAGAATTCCCTCCAAATACCACAAGTTTGCAGATGTCTTTGACAAGGGCAAAGCAGGGCAGCTCCCCCCTCACCGACCCTATGACCTCAAAATTGAGTTAGAAGAAGGGGCCAGTCCACCTCTTGGAACCATATACTCTCTTTCTCCAGTTGAGCTTGAAGCCCTCCGGAAGTTCCTTGACGAAAACATCTCATCTGGACTCCTCCGATCCTCGTCCTCTCCTCATGGAGCCCCTGTCCTGTTTGTCAAAAAGAAGGATGGCTTCCTCTGTCTTTGTGTGGACTTCCATGGCCTTAACAAGATCACCAAGAAAGACTGATATCCATTGCTGACCTCCTAGACTCTCCAAGCCATGCCAAAGTCTATACCAAAATCGATCTCCGTTCCGCTTACCACCTCATCTGGATAGCAGAAGGAGATGAGTGGAAAACCTCCTTCCATACGCGCTATGGCTCCTATGAATGGTTGGTAATGCCAGAAGGTCTTACAAATGTGCCAGCAGCTTTCCAACACTTTGTTAATAGTGTCTTTGCTGATATGCTGGATATATGCATTATTGTGTATCTGGATGATATTCTCATCTATTCTGAAGACCTTACGAGTCATAGGAAACACATCCAAGAAGTACTACGCCATCTTCATAAACATCGACTCTATGCTAAACCCGAAAAATGCGAATTCCACTCATCCTCTGTCGAGTATCTTGGTTACCTGCTATTTCTGGAAGGCTTGACAATGTCATCCGAGAAAATCCAGTCTATTGTTGACTGGCCAGAACCTCGGAAGATCAAGGACATTCAATCCTTCCTTGGGTTCGCTAATTTCTATCGTCGATTCATCTTCAATTACTCGGATATTGTAGTTCCCCTCACTCGGCTTACATGCAAGGGAGTTCTGTGGAACTTCTCCGAGGACTGCTGGAAATCCTTTGAAACACTCAAGAAGGCCTTCACTTCTGCTCCAGTACTTACCCACTGAATTCTGGATGTTCCTATAGTTGTGGAAACTGATGCCTCTGACTATGCTATTGCTGGAATACTTTCCATTGTATGTCCGGACTCAGAGCTTCATCCAGTTGCCTATTACTCCCGTACACTATCTGCACCAGAACTCAATTATGACACCCATGACAAGGAACTCCTAGCCATCCATGAGGCTTTCCAGACCTGGCAACATTACCTAGAAGGCTCATCTGAGCCTATAGATGTCATTATGGACCACAAGAACCTTGAGTATTTTTCCACCACCAAACTCCTCTCTCGCTGTAAAGACTACAATCTAGCTAGGCTGATAGCGAACTACCACCTAGACTAGTATATGTCAAGTGCTTGCCTAGCTGCTATCCTTGCAGTGCAAGAACATTCGACCCAAGGGGTAACAGGTAAATATACTTCGTCAAGTGCTGCCATAAGATGTGTGATGCTCCTATAAAGTGTTCCTGAGGCTAGCAGTAGCATTGCTGCTGATAGTGCTGTGTTTTCCATGGATGCCAACGCTAAGCGCCACGTGAAAGGTAGATACCATTAGTACTGGTGATGCCGATGATGCCATGAGGGCCGTTAATGACAAGTGTGGTGAAAGCATATGCTGTTATTCATGATAGCGCGGTATGCTGGGGGTCAGCGACGAGTGAAAGCGTGATAGCAATGTAACTGATGATACCGGTGCTTAGCGAAGGTAGCGGTAAGGGAAGCATTGAGAGTGAGGAACGTAAAAGGATCCTTCAAAGATATTTGGAATTCAAAGAAAACATATTTGCATATAGCGATAGTGGTAGCGGTACAGGAATCCCGTCTAATGAATGATATGATATAAAAATGATTGTAAGTGACTATTCCTACTGCAGTATGATAGAAGGGGAGTATCCCACCAAGGAGAAGTCATCAGTCTTTTTATCATACATTGTAAGTATGCAGAATCGATAGGTGAGAGTAGTAGCGAGCATGCGAGACTTAGCCCTAGCAATATGTAATAGTGCTGCATGAGCTGCGGCACACATTCTACATGTAATAAAGCTTGCCGTGGGATCAGCAGCAGTAAATGGGAATGTACTACACACCAAATGGAACTAGTTGGTCATGACATGGGCATTCGGTGGGCATCGGCTTGTGGAAATGTGTCTCGGTACTGCGGTACAGTAGTCCGGCAAGGGCGCGGTAACCTTGGTAACTATATATATCGATGGCGCTAGGGTTAGGGGTGGTTGCGCTATTCGGTATAGGAGCTAGACAAATAATGGAAATGGACTCATGCAAGGCTAGCGCCAGCTAGACTGTCACATCACCATCAGGCTCGCTGGTCAGAATTCCTCCATCAGTTCAATCTCATCATCCGTTTCCATCCCAGAAAACTCGGAGCCAAACCGGATTCCCTGACAAGACATTGGGACATCTACCCCAAAGAGGGGGATAAGGACTACGCTCAAGTTAATCCTCATAATTTCCGCCCAGTATTCACTTCCGAACAATTAGCTTCATCCCTACGAGCCACAACCCTAGCATCTCCAGTCCTTAGAGCAGCTGTCCTTATGGATACGGAAAGCCTTCGGAAGGACATCCTGACCGCACTTCCCAATGACCCCATCGCCAAAATGCATCTTCCGGTACCTTCAGATCTGAGATGGACAGTGAGCGATAGTGGATTCCTTTGTTGCGATAACCATATCTATGTCCTGGAAGCCAATGACTTACGATTATGCATCCTCCATAACTGCCATGACCACCCCCTATCCAGACACTTCGGACAAAATCATACCCTTGAGCTTGTCCGATGCGACTACACCTGGCCCGGAATATGCACCTATGTAAAGGATTATGTCAGGTCCTGCACTTCCTGTGCCTGAGCCAAAGTTCCGAGACACAAGCCATATGGATTACTCAAGCAACTCCCTGTTCCGGAGAAGCCATGGAATTCCATCTCTATGGACTTTATTGAACAACTTCCAGACTCTTCCAGCTATACAGCTATCCTTGTCATCATAGACTGCCTATCCAAGCAAGCCATATTTGTTCCGACTCATGACACCATAACCTCTCTGGATCTTGCCCGCCTCTTCCTTATTCACGTATTCTCCAAGCATGGTGTTCCATCCCATGTGACCTCAGATCGAGGAACTGAGTTTGTATCCCACTTCTTCTGGTCTTTAGGGAAAGCATTAGACATGGTCCTGCACTTCACATCTGGATGTCATCTGGAAGGGAACGGACAAACTGAGCGTGCCAATCAAACACTGGAACAATACCTTCAGATCTATTGCAACTATCAACAGGACAACTGGTCTGAACTATTACCCCTAGCAGAGTTTGCATACAATAATGCCCCAAGTGCTACTACTGGGGTATCGCCCTTCTTCGCCAATAAGGGTTACCATCCAAATATTTCCATCCATCTGGAATACGATCTATCCTCCATCTGTGTCCAGGAATATGCCCTAGACCTTAACAAACTTCACCAGTTCCTCTGAGAAGAAATGTCCGAAGCACAGAAATGCTATCAAGGACCTGTGGACACTAAAAGACAACCAGCTCCGGACTTCCGGATTGGAGAACAAGTCTTCATTAAAGCCAAGTATTTCTGTTCCACTCGCCCATCAAAGAAGCTTTCGGAAAAGAATTTAGGTCCATTTGAAATTATATCTCATCCGGGCACACATTCCTTCGCCATCCGACTTCCGGATTCCATGTGTTCTGTACATCCTGTATTCCATGTCTCCCAACTAGAGCCAGCAATTCCAAACACCATCCCCAATCGCATCCAACCTCCTCCTCCTCCAGTCCAGGTTGACAGCGTGACAGTCTAGCTGGCGCTAGCCTTGCATGAGTCCATTTCCATTATTGTCTGGCTCCTATACCGAATAGCACAATGACCCCTAACCCTAGCGCCATCAATATATACAGTTACCAAGGTTACCGTGCTCTTGCCAGACTACCATACCGCAGTACTGAGACACATTTCCACGAGCCGATGCCCACCGAATGCCCATGCCATGCCAACTAGTTCCATTTGGTGCATATGTCATATTCCATACATCCGATCCAAGATCCGATCAGATCCGATCAGATCCGATCAGATCCGATCAGATCCGATCAATCCTGCTTCTATCCGGACCACAGATCCAATCCGGATCACTCATCCGATGCGCTACAACTTCTTGTGTTCTAAGTCCACTGCATCCTTGCTTCTATCCCCTTTTGGTGATCTACCTGTACCAGTGTCCCGGCTGTGTATATTCCTGTCCTGCTTACTGATCCGTTAACCTGTGCTTCATATCCGACTCGCATTTGCTGATCCGCTGCGCATTTACTAATAGACTTCTGTTATACTTTGTGCATAGCCCTCCGGTCCCGGATTCA
>MU173019.1:18141-29835 GCA_016695475.1 Suillus decipiens
AGGAGTAGTACTACGAGTTTATATACTGTAGGTAGCATGCCGGAAGGCGAGTAAGCATAGTCCAAGGCTATGTCAGAAACATAATAGTAAGTACAGCAAAACATCAGGCTATGAACTCAGAGATGAAACTTGTACGGAACAACTTATTGAGACGGAGGCAGAGATAACTGATAGCCGGAGGCAGAGATGACCAAGAGGCGAAGGCAGGGATGACCGAGAGCCGGTGGCACAGGTATATCCTAAAAAGGATAATGCGCAGGTGCACAGGAATGGGTCCGGATATGAACACAGATCGGATATGGATCGGACGAGTGTCTCGGATTGGATCTCGATCGGATGAGTGTCTCGGATCGGATATGGATTGGATGAGTGTATCAGATCGGATATGTGAACTGGATCAAGTGGGGATTAGATGGATGTGGATATGAGCAGGATGTTATAGTGCAAGTCAAGTGTAGAATCTGGTATATGACAGTACCAAGGAACATCCAGCAGCACTTTATACTGCATTTACCGACACCCACAAAGAGATAGTCGCTGCCAGGACTGTTACAGACGTGCTTGATATTAATAAAGACCTCCCCACTGCAACTCTCACAGACCCTACCGCGTTGGGACAAGTCCCCATAGAAACCTTCAGTCGCACCTCTCCCTTGCCACCTGATGAACTAATCGCTGCTGCCGAAACCCATGTCGCACCCTTATCACCACTCCCTTTTCAGGGATCCCTCCCAAATGACCGACCTTCTTGATACCGAAAACGTTGTTGCGGCATGGCATCGGGCAAAGAACGAGCAAGATCTGCTAGTCCTAGACCAATTCCTATCCCTTCCCCACTCTGTCAGTCTTACTCCAATCATGATGAGAACATGAAATGTCGATTCTGTCATGACTACGGTCACTGTCAATCTACCTGCCCACAGTATAAATGCCGCATCTGTGAGAAGTTCCAGCCGGGACATCTTACACTATACTGCCCTCAGTTTCACGGAACCCCACCATTCACTCTTATGTATAAGGATGAAGGGTTCTATGAAGCACTTCACATCTGGGAGGCATACCTTGATTCTGTCCACTCCACTATTCCATGAACCGATCAGAAGCAGAGAGACGAGCTTATACGTAGAGGTGCGGAAGAAGCTGCGTATATGATGTGTCGTACTGGAGGAGGTGATGATGATGAAGACTTCGAGTTTTCTGACGACCCCATCTATTACCATAATCAAGATGACTAAGTTGGTGACTTTGTCCATAAAATGGGGGTAATGTTACAGTCATTGTATGCCCCTCTATTTTTCCTCCTTTTACTTATGCTCTTTCGCTCTTTATGCTTACTTCATCTTTTCCTTGTATATCACTTTTGCCCATGGTCACTTGACCATACGTTCATATGTGACTCATCCTGACTCGGCCCCACTTATGACATCATACATTCAACATGTTGTACTTTAGCTGCCTCCCTTCTTTGGTTATGCAGCTCACTTATATCTGATGAGCCTGCCCTAAAGTCCCCTTCCACTTTAGTATATAAATGCTCGTAGATACACTGTATTTCTTCATTCTAATCTTACTGGGTTTTACCTGGATTCTTCCTTCACTAAGGACCCCCAATCCTTAGTCGTCTAAGATCGTATCTAAGCTTAGCACACCTAAGTCTTAGTCTAAAGCAAACTTATGTGCCTTGACTCAGCTAGTTCTGTGTAACACTACTTGAAGCTGTCTTCGTCATTGTAGAACGTATTCAGCTCAGCCAGTCTAGTCCTCTCCGGCACTTGACTGTCCTCGCTGTTTACCTTGATCAAGTGCTAGGCCTTCATCTGGCTAGTACTACGAACCCATGACTCTTGATACTGCTTGTTTGCAGCAGTCATGTTCAGAACTACCCCAGTTTGTAACAAAAAGCCTCTCAGATATTTTTCATACTTCACTTCCTTTGTCTGTGGTAGCCATAGAAGTCACTCATAGTATTAATCTTTTGTTTCATGCAATTCTATCTTCATTTTTTGCCTTAACTTTCGACCTATCGGCACTTAGTACCGCTATAAGTTGCCACTGGATACTATGAGCTAAGCTCTTGTTCTTTGAACTTTGATTTTTGATCATGGAGTCTCGGACAGCTACTGGTGATTCTTGCCATTACTGCTATTTTTGATCGCTACTGTGGACTAGCACTCGCCTTTGGTAGTTACTGCTATCGCTGTTTTGGTATCACTAACAAGCACTCTTACCATCGCATTCTTGTTCTCAAACTATCTTATTCTGCTGTGGTACCACTGACAGCAGCAACCTTCAGAGTAGTTTCTTTCCTCTAGTGTCTAGTCTTACTGCATTCCCTCGCTAACTAACTAAAGGAAATTGCTTCTATTGCAGTCCTCTTGGGTCGAACTATATACTTGCACCTTCAGTAGGATAAATAGTTGTGTCTATCTATAGGCCAGCTATTATTTCCTTGTTTCAATTTGAGCCCACCATGAGGGGTTCTTTTGGTATATTTCTGTCTTTGCTCAAAACTGCTTACCGTGTATTTCATGCTGACAGTTACAGATATCGATCCATACCAAATGCCTAATCATGACTATGTTCTATATGCCATTATGCTGCATGCCAGCAGCGCTGTTCTTCAATGGTAACCCAGCAGAATTACTAATGTTTCTCATTATGGTAGATCAACTTGCCGACATGGCCAGTATCACGGAAGTAGCACATATCAAAGCAGCCACATGGTATGCTCACCCCAATGAAGCCGAGCTATGGGAATGTCTAGAGGAATACAACAGTAACAATTATGAAGAATTCGCTAATGCAGTTTTGTATGCATATCCAGGTCATGGCACCGAAATGTTCAAGTGTGCAGTAGCTTGCTCAGCAGACGCTCTGCTGGCAGACTCCTACAAGGAGGACACTATTGAGTACTCTGATGCAGATACACGTCACGCTGTAATAACCCCTATTACCGACACTGAAGAACAAATGACACCTACTGACATCACGACAACACCACTAATGTTTGAGATCATACCAACAGCAAGCCTAGACAAAGTCCCAGTACCAGTGGCATCACCACTCAACATAGTGCTACCGCCAGTCCAACATAGCAAACCAAGTTTGTTACCTGATGATATATGCAATGCTGACAATACCATACACAATTCTTATAGTGAAACACCTATCCCCCTGGAAAGCACAATTACCATTACCCATAGCGCTACTACTGACAAAGAAGTAGACACCACCGAGATAGAGCATGAATGTCTACTGATGAGGTATAGTATCAATATTGAAGCAACTCCATTCATAGAAGCAATCACCGAAGCCATTACTGAATGTCCACCGCTAACTGAAGTATTGCCATTACAGATAGAGACTATGCAGCAGAACCTGCAGCTGCCATGTGCACCCAGGCCTGCACTTATAGAAAAAATACCAGATGCCAATGATGGCCACATTAGGCCTTGTAGTATCATTCATCATACCACAGCTAACAGGTTTATCACCAGTCACCAGCACCCAGTTTTGGCTCAGGAAGTAAAGCATTGTCCTCAGCATGCTAGCAACCCATTAATATTTGTTTCACAGTATGACAGGCCATCGCACGCCTGCATAGTGCTATTACAGTATGAAAGCAGGACAAGAGGTTTCCATTGCTGAAGAAAGAGTTAATCGAAGAAGAAGAAGAGTGCCAGTCCCATGCTCGTATACCCACCAGCGGTAACCCAACAGCACCATCCCATACCTATACTGACACTCACTAATATCACCCTCATTCACAAACACAAAAAAACAAAGAAAATAATATATCCCAAGTACAATACTCTCTGTTTTACCCCGGGCTTCGACTGGTGATCATTTTTCATTTTGCTATATATCATGCCTACACGGCACCACTCACATATGATACTTGCCATGAGTGCAGAGACAATATACTTACACAAAGGACTACCGAGCACTAACTAATAATGCACACAGACATTTACCGTACCTTTCACTCATTATCAAACAGACAAAGAAGTATACTGATAGTCATCAGTGGTATCCCGAAGGCAGGAATAGATGATGGCAGAAGTAGCAATGAAGACAAGATGAGCAGTACCTCGCATGGCTTCCAGTATTCTTTTTCTTTTATCTTAGCTATGCGTGAGTGGTCACTTACCTTATGTTCCTTTTACCTTAGGTGCCAAATGGACTAGCACACAGCATTTGGACATGGCATTTGGTGGCATTTGGACTCAAGTGGACTGCAGAGACTTAAGATTCACACATGGATTTCAGGCAAGCTGCTATAAGCGCCTATCATTACCAAGGACTGCGCTATCTTCAATGCTATTCTATAGTACAAGGAGAAGAGAGAAAGACTAAGTACTCTAACTATTTTTTAAGGCGGTCCAAGCAGCCACGGAGATACCTCATCCCAGTTCCCATCTCCTTCATTAGGCCTTCTGCCTGAAGGTACCGTACCTCCATGCACTCCAGCTCAGCACCCATCAGAAACTCCAAATCCTCCTCTTCCCTCAACTCCTTTAGCTGCTGCTCAAACAGCACCAGGTCAGTTGGAGTCTCCTCCCTAGTCTCCTTGACTGTGGCAAGGCTCTCCTTCCTTGCTACTTTGGCTGGGTGCAGCAGTGAGGCAACCATGGCATCCTCAGTATCTGAGAGCTCTATGGCTCCTTCAGGCATCTTGTGATGTCTGGTGACCACAGTACCCTTGGATGGGCTGGGCACAGTGATCTCCACCACGGGAACCCTAGTATGACAAGCTATAGAAACGAGTCAGCAAAGCGCTAAGTCCAGAGAGAAAAGAAAAGAGAAACTCACCAGTATTGTGTGAGCACCTATGCTTAGTGCGGCGGCACAGCACACAGACCTTCCCAAGTTCACCAATGCATGCTAGGTCCTGCCTAGCACAGTTTGTGCACTTGGTGGGCAAGTACAGCTCCTTGCCATTATTTGAGGCACACATGTGGCCAACTTTTGGCTAAAAATGAGACCATTAGCAAAACTTACCATAGGCTGTTCAACCTCAGACTCCACTACTGCTGTGCTTTTCTTGGTGGTAGGGCACACCTTTTTTTTTGGCATGGGGGCCTCTTCTTCATCCTCACCATCAGCCTCAGCAGCAGCCTCTACCACAGTGATGGTCTCCTCCACTGCCTTCTCCTTGCCTTTCCCCTTCTCCAACTCCTTCACCGCTTGCTCAGCGGCAATCTTCTTCACTCTCAGCTGATCCCTGAACAGCTGCACAGACTCCATGACTGAGCTGGCAGCAGCAATCTCTGCCTCAGACAGCATAAGCACATGTCCCACTTCAGCACCCTCTTTGCGGCACCGTTCCAAGTTGAGCTAGAAAAACACTAAGTCAAAATCAATAACACAGAGAAAAAAGAAATGTACCATCAATTTATCCCAGCCACCGATCCAGATCTCTTTATCCTTGGCAAGTTCTTCTTTGTCATCTGGGATTGACTTCATGAAGGCCTTGAGTTTCTTGCGAAGGATTGTGAACTCTTTCTGAGGGCCTGAAAGAGTGGGTGCAGTGAAAGCAGAGAAGTTAAAAGTGTAGTTGGACATGATAATAGTAGTAAAAAGATGAGGGGAAACTGTGCAGACAGCGGCTAATTTATAGGGATTACCAATTGTGGCCACAATGTGCCACAATGTGCCACTCTTCGTTTCCATTGTTCTGAGGCCACAGAACCATGTACCCACCCTTCCACATCCTTATGGCAATCACTGAAACACACATCACATCATGTGACTTCTACAATCGAAATTCTGCTAAGTCCCTTGCTGATGGCATAGCTGACCAGGGATGGTCAGATTTCAAAGTCCCCAGGGGATGTGACAGTCTAGCTGGCACTAGCCTTGCATAGGTCTATTTCCATTATTGTTGAGCCCCTATACTGCATAGCATGACCACCCCTAACCCTAACACTATTGATATATGCAGTTACCGAGGTTACCGCACCCTTGCCAGACCACCGTGCCGCAGTACTGAACCATGTTCCATGAGCTGATACCCATTGAATACCCATGCCATGCCAAACTAGTTCCATTTGGTGCGTAGTACATTCCCATCTACCACTGCTAATCCCACGGCAAGCCTTATTACATGTAGAACGTGTGCCGCAGCACATGCTGCACCATTACATATTACTACAGCTAAGTCTCGCGTACTCGCTACTACTTTCACCTATTGATTCTGCATACTTATGATGTATGATAAAAGACTGCTGACTTCTCCTCCATTCAACACTCCCCTTCTACCGTACAGCAGTAGGAGAAGTCACTTACTATCATTTTCTTATATCATATCACTCATTTGACAGGATTCCTGTACCGCTATCGCTATCACTATACAAAATACATCTTCTTTGAAATCCAATATCTCTAAAAGTTCTTTGACAGTCATCACCCTCGACGCTATCATTACCCTACCCATTGCTATTGATGCTATCATCGCTATCCTCACCACTACTACTGCTAAGCATCAGTACCATCATTTTCATGCTGTCGCTTGTTATTGCCCCTCAGCATATAGCGCTATCATAGTTATCAATACATGCTATCATACCGCTCATCATTAGCACTTCTCTCAGTACCATCAGTATCATTGGCATCACCGGTATCCATCCTACTCAGCACGCTTAGCATCGGCATCCATGGTATTCACAGCGCTATCGGCAGCAACACTACCACTATCATCGGCAACATTTTATAGCAGTATCATGCATCACATATTAGTGTTTGACGAAGTATATTCACTAGCAACCCCTTGGGTCAAATGTTCTTGCCTTGCAAGTATAGCAGCTAGGTAGACACTCGACATATACTAGTCTAGGGGGTAGTTTGCTATCACTCTAGCTAGATTGTAGTCTTTACACTGGATGTAGTCCAGACAAACTCTAGGGCAGGATAGCTCAATAGAGCTCCAAAGGACTTCTGGATGAGCATGGGAATGTGCCAGAACTATTTCTGGATGATAGGGGATGATGACAAGACTACTTGGACGAAGTCCAGAATAGAACAAGTGAAGGATGTTACACAATAGGTTAAAGGATAGAATAGGACAGGGTCCAAAGGTATGGAGATCTGAAGGTACAGATGTCCGAAGGTCCAAAGGTATGGATGTCTGAAGGTAGGAGTAGCAGAGTGTTGGATGGATGATGGATGGATGGATGGATAGATGGACAGATGAATAGACGGACGGATGGATAGACAGGCAGATGGACAGATGGATAGATGGACAGATGGACAGATGGATAGACAGATGGATGGACAGATGGATGGATGGATGGATGGATGGTATGACTACTATAGAGGAGTAGGTCTGGATGTAAAGTAGAGAGAGTATAGACTACTTTGGACAAGGTCCGAAGTAGAAACTAACAGAGGAAGACTACTGCAGGTAGAGTTGAAGGTGGAACGGAAGATGGACTACAATTGGATGAAGTCCAAAAGTGATTATATGACAGAGAGTCAAGGCTCCGGACTAGGGAGTACTTCCATAGTCCAGAGCCAGAGACTTACAAGGGCTGGAGCCCAGGTGAGAATGGTGTAAACACTACAGTCTAGCTAGGCTGATAGTGGACTACCCCCTAGACTAGTATATGTCAAGTGCTTGCCTAGCTGCTATACTTGCAGTGCAAGAACATTCGACCCAAGGGGGATGCTAGTTGGATATAGTCTGAGTTGCCTAATATAGCATGATAGGGGCCAATGATAGCAAGAAAGTTGCCAAAGTTGCTGAGATGGTTTCCGAGGGTAGCATGATGTATGTCAAAGCTGCGCATGGCATGGGAAAATATTACTAAGCAGCAGTAGAGCGGTATAGCAAAGGTATAGCGAGGGTATTGCATGCAGCAGGATAAGAATTTTACTATGATTTTTGATAAAGATTGTATTTTGTATAAGGATTGATAACTATACTGAAAGGTAATAGTGACTTCTCCTACTGAGTATACAGGAGAAGGGTAGTGAAGTACAAGTTTCAGTAGGTAGGAAATTATATACATAAGTAATAATGACGGAGATGGAAGGGATAGGAAAACCACACAGTAGACATGTAATAAGGGTGTACTACATGTTACAAAACATAAGGCAAGGAGATTTACATACTGACACAGCTAGGTGGACATAGGATGGAATGGAATTCTTGAGCCTTTAGGTTGCCTAATGGGTCTTGGCAAGTCACGGGAGTGGCGCGGGAAAGTTGCCATAGGGTGGCCGCTAAGCTGCAGTGAGGCTGCTGGAGCTTGGAATGGAGCTGGAGATAGGGGTAATGTATGGGAAATGGGCTCAGTAAGGATGGAGAAGCTGAGGGGTGAGGATAATGATAGGGAAATACTTCGGGCTTGATACCTATATGATAATGGGGTCATACAAGCCTATAGTGAGTTTGACTGGCACAATGAAAATGGAGTTATATAGACAGCAGGATAGGTAAGGATATAAGCACTGATCAGACTGAGGTCTGCAGGAGTTGTACTACAAGTTTATATACTGTAGGTAGCATGCTGGAAGGTAAGTAAGCATAGTCCAAGGCTATGTCAGAAACATAATAGTAAGTACAGCAAAGCATCAGGCTATGAACTCGGAGATAAATCTTGTACGGAATAACTTATTAAGATGGAAGCAGAGATAACCAATAACCGGAGGCAGAGATGACCAAGAGGTGAAGGCAGGGATGTCTGAGAGCCAGTGGCACAGGTATATCCTAAAAGGGGTAATGCGCAGGTGCGCGGGAATGGTTTTGGATATGAACACAGATCAGATATGGATACAGATCAGATGTGGACATGGATCAGATATGGACATGGATCAGAATGGATATGGACATGGATTGGAACGGATATGGACATGGATCAGATATGGATCG
The DNA here is from genome assembly GCA_016695475.1 of Suillus decipiens. Taxonomy (NCBI): domain Eukaryota; kingdom Fungi; phylum Basidiomycota; class Agaricomycetes; order Boletales; family Suillaceae; genus Suillus; species Suillus decipiens. Next base: position 27,014 of record MU173019.1, read on the forward strand.
GATATGGATCGGATATGGATCAGATATGGATCAGATGAGTGTATCAGATCAGATATGTGAACTGGATTGAGTGGGGATTGGATGGATGTGGATTTGAGCAGGATGTTATAGTGGAAGTGGAGTGTAGAATCTGGTATATGACAACTGAATACCGAGTACCAAGTGCTGAATGCAAATACCGCATGCCGAGTACTGAGTACCATGTACCAAATACTGACTATTGAGTACCAAGACACGATCACACTATCTTATCCTGAGTGCACAATATTTTCATGAACATTCAGCCAGACACTATAGTACCAGTGTGGTACCCTTCCCCTTGCTCTCCGAACATCAAATGCCAAATGCCAAATATTGAGTGCCAAGCACTGAGTCCCAAATGCCAAGTCCCAAATATTGAGCCTCGAGTCCTGTAACCTCAGTGTTGAGTTCCAGGTGTTGGCTGTCAATTCCTGAATGTTGGACAGGTTGGTGCAGGATGCTTTATCATTCATTGTTGGTATTCCAGAGTATGTACTAACAAGTCTAACTACACTTTCTACTTTGATCACTCACTGCTAGGTGTCCCATTGACCCTAGCCCATCCACATGAGGGAACCTCTGCATAGATATAAACAGAGTCTCTCATATACCATGCCCATGCAATCTGATCCCCTTCCACTGCATGAACCCCATGTCTCACAATCCTCCCCAAAAACCCCAGCATACATCCAGAATTGTACACAAACTCCAGTCAAAGGCTTGGCATACTCATCCAAGCATTAGAATAGTTCCCCACTGTGGTGAGAATATCAAAGCATTCCGGAATGGATAAGTGATCACGATGATTGGGGGTTTCTTAATTGGTTATGATGGAGAGGGTGTTAAACATGGATGCCCAGTACTGGAGGGTCTCTGACATCTTGGGCAGTTCCTTGCTTTCTGCCTTTTCTCCAAGGCTTGAAAAGGTTTGCAATCCTGCCCAGTACTGCTCTGGATGCATCACCCAGAGTGCTGCTGATGTGATCGCTGCCAGCTCCACTATGGATTTGAGTATGGTCTCAGCAGATGGTCCCTTCAAAGATGCAGATACCTCTGGGTCTGACATGTGCTATGGGGATTCATCAGTTTCACTACCCAAACCACCATTTCATCACATCCTACCTTGTGCCCCTGTTGAAACCATGCTGGAGATAAATTTATGCATCTGGGAGTTAAGCCTACATTTTCCGAGCTGTTTTTGAACCACTCCTTATTAGTCCACCAATTGCTATTAGCCTTTACACTTTTTTCAAGACTTGGAGCAAGAAGCTCAGAGGCTGCCCACATTTTCTTCATTAGATATTCAATATCCATCAAATAACAATATATACTACACACCTGGGTGGCATTGGTCAGGGCATCTGGGAGGTACCATGCAATGATGGTACCATATATATCAAGGATTGTGGCAGGTTTGTCGATCAACATTGTACCCTCATGACCAGGAGGACACCTCTCAAGCAACCTCTCCTCTCTCTCTTCATTATGCCCAGTGTCCTTTGGGGATATCAATTTGCTATATCTTGCAATATCCACCTGCATCTAAACTGTCATGAAGAAATTAGAATGATCAAATAAATTTCCCAGCGCTGCAGGAAGACTCACTGGGATTTTTATATGCCTTTATTAGTATGTCAACCAAGCAATCACATGCCATCACCAGATCAGTGTCTAGGTGAGGAGAAGGTATGACCGGGTCTCCTCCTGTCTTCTCTGCATTAAATTTCTGTTTGGTATATTCACATGCCTCATGAGTGACAGTCAGGGCCCAAGTCCTGCATAAGGTTATTTGATCTTCAGAAGAAGAAGAAGCATTCATGATGGAATTAATGGGGAATCAGACCCTAAATCCTAGAAATCCTGACTTTACTGTTACAGTGGGTGGAGATAGTGAGGATCAGATAAGGGAGCCCTTGGATCATATGAGCTTTCAAAGATTTATTATCATCCATTGCTTAATAAAATAGCAGATAATTGCAAGTGTCCTGGATGTCAGATATTCCCTTCTCAAGACCTGGGTCTTGGAACTTGGTATGCTTCCAGAACTCAGTATGCTTCACCAGAATTTCAGTAGTTGGAACCTGTTAAGACCATACTCAATAGGTGAGAGGTCCGAAGGGCTTTGGCCTCAGTTCGTGCACTGTGCCCCTTTCCCAAGTACTACCCTTTATTTCAGAGGAGTAACCTTCATCCGAGGATCCGGATGTGCTTGTGTAGTGGATCCGAAGGTCTGAAGGTATCGGATATGGCATGTCCGAGGTATATCTGAAACGTATGGATGGAAAGAGTATGTCCAGAGAGTGTCCAGAGGGTATATGGAGGGTACAGATGGATTCAAGGTATAAGGCTAGTAGCGGACGAGGTCTGTACTAGAAACTAACAGATATAGACTACCAGAGGTAGAGTCAGAAATGTAGACTATAGGAATCAATCCTAAGTCTCAGAAGATACTTAGAGTTGGAAGAGGATCAGATTCAGATGAATGGAATGAGCAGAATCTAAGATGATATTCAAACTAAGTGTCATATACTGGATTCTACACTTGACTTGCACTATAACATCCTGCTCATATCCACATTCATCTAATCCCCACTCGATCCAGTTCACATATCTGATCTGATACACTCATCCGATCAAGATCCGATCCGAGATACTTGTCCGATCCAGATCCAATCCGAGACACTCGTCCGATCTATATCTGATCCGTGTTCATATCCGGACCCATTCCTGTGCACCTGCGCATTACCCTTTTAGGATATACCTGTGCCACCGGCTCTCAGTCATCCCTGCCTTCACCTCTT
>MU173019.1:34874-49649 GCA_016695475.1 Suillus decipiens
TTGAACCGTCGTTCAACGAGCCCATCCCAGTCGTAACAAAAGATTAAAGTCTTTCGCACGCCACACATCCGTGGCACCACGTCATCAGAACACTCCACGACACCGCCGATAATCAGCTAGAACCGTCACGAAACGGAACCTGATTCTGCCACGACGCAGCCCAGACCAAAGCTAGACAATACGTACTAGTACCGACGATACCGAAGACAACATGTCCGGATCAACAGCAGTAAAGATAACCACACCCGAACTCAAGGCAGGACTGCCCGTACAATTTGACGGGAGTCCCTCCGATGCCAAGAGATGGTTATACTCCGTGAAAACCTACCTCGCTCTCAACGATACCTACTACGACTCGGATCAGAAGAAGATCGCTACCGCCCTCGCGTACATGCAAGAAGGAACAGCAGGAGCTTGGGCGATGAACTTCTATACCAAGATCTGGGAAGGAGGAGAAGCATGGGGAAAGTGGGACGACTTCGAGAAGACCTTTAAGGCATCGTTCTTCACCGCCGATGCAAAGGTCAACGCCATGACTAAGATAGGGCGCATCAAGCACACCGGTAGCCTTACGGACTACATCGCCGAATTCCGTACCCTTATGGCCGAATCGGCCCTCAAGGAGAGCACCGCTCTCATTTACTTCTTTGAGCAAGGGTTGAAGCCCGGTCTCCAGCGCGCCATCTGCCAGATGGAAACCGTCCCCGTAACCATCGACGCCTACATCTCCGCCGCTGTTACGACTGGGATAGGTTGCGATACGACTACTCAAAAGAGAGTGACAGTCGTACGGTATCAGCGTCGAAGTACAAAAGAGTACTATGCTTCAAGGGACAACGAAGTCAGTATAGTACTGGTGACAGGACTAGACTGGCTGAGTCGAATGGACAAAGGTTCGCTTTAGACTAAGACTTAGGTGTGCTAAGCTTAGATACGATCAAGACGACTAAGAGTTGGAGACTCTTAGCGAAGGATGTTTCAGGTAAAACCCAGTAAGATTAAAGTAAAGAACTACAACGTATGTACAAGTCCTTATATACTAAGTACGAGAGTACTTTAGGGTAGGCTTGTACGTCAATCAACGGGTTACAGAAACCAATGAAGGAAACAGCATACGTGGCATGGAACATCAGAGAATACTAGAGAACAATCGAGTCAAGGTGAGTCACGTATGAACGTACGATCAAGTGATCGTGGGCAAAAGTATCGTACAAGGTAATAGTTATGTAATCAGAAAGGAAAATGTATAGGGGCACGTACAACTGTAACATTACCCTCTGTTTTAGGTGAAAGACACCGTCTTTCAATTATCTTGATTGTCATAGTAGACGGGGTCGTCGCTGTACTCGTAATCTTCCTCTCGACTCATCCTCATAGCAAGATCTTCGGCCTCGCATTCTGATATATACCTCTTGTCTTGAGTATCTTCCCACATAGAAAGTTCTCGATAGAAGTCAGGGTGTTTATAGTCGATGCGAGGGAATGTTGGTGGAAGAGACCCGCCTAGCATGGGACAGTATACGGAAAGATGTCCGGGGGCGATCCGGTGGCAACACACACAGTGGTATTCATCGCAGTTCTTATGACGATGTCCCATGTTTCCGCAGATGCGGCATTTATAGTTGGCGTCGGGATTGGACGTGGATGCACGAAGGGAAGGAGGAGTAGTATTACGAAAACTCGTTTCTTGACTATGCGAACGGCGACGTTTGCCGACTGCTTTAGTTTTCATAACTGAATGTGGAGTTTTCAGGGTAGAGAGCCGAAAAGAACGCGGTTCTTCTTCTTTCTCGAGCGCTGCTTTCATAACTTCTTTTTCGGCTTTTATAATGAGTTCGTCAGGGGTGGACGATGAAGTAGGTCCTAAGGTTTCTACTGGAACGAAAGTTGGTATCTGCATGATGACGGGGAGTTGGATGGGTGCTGGTTGAAGTGGAGATTGTGGAGTGGGTTCGTACTGGTCTGCTGGATGTTGTCCATCCCAAGCAGCTGCTAATTCAACGAATGGTGTAGGGATCCTCTTAACCGGAGGCGTAACTTGATTCTGGATGATGGTTTGGATGGGGGCGACTGTACGAACAATAGGCGACGGGGGTTCCTCTTCTTCTGGTTCTTGTAGTATCTTAACTACGTCAGTGAGGGCTGTCTTGGCTTCTGGAGATGTTTCGGCTGATTCGAGGATTTCCTGGACGACAGTGGCGGTGGTATTGGTTGCATCTTGTATAGCTGCAAGAAGCCCAACAAGATTACACATACGAGAACGGGGGTTCTGAGGGAATATAGAGTCAGTAAGTGCAATCCTGTTATTTTCGACTGCAAGCGGCGGGCTAGGTGGTCTAAGAGTTCCCGCTCTTCTTGAGTTAACAAGTTGCATAACTTCTCTAAGATCTTCTTCGATCCCTCGAGGCAGCAGACGAAGAGCATGAGTCCTAATGCGTTTCTGCAAGTGCATAATGCTAACACGTGGTTCATCGTCTTTAATTCTGCGAGCCCATTGCTCAAGCAGTATAGAGTTTCGGATAATATGGATGACGAGGGATGCTGCGAACGATTCTTTTCTGACGAGGAGGTTGTCGACCTCAATGGCATATCCTTCACACAACAGTACGGCTTCGATGAATGAGTAGTCTTCAAGGTCGTCAATGTAACGTTCGAAGCGTTCACCGTTAGTGTCGCAGTTGACGTCTTCTGCAGGGGAGGTGACCATGGCGATGGGTCACGCATAATCATGAGAGCGAGGGGATCTGTAGCGAAGAGGGGTGACGGAGGCATCTGTGGTATCTGTTGTGAACGTGGAGATGGTCGATTCGGTGGTGATTGATTCATTCTGGACGGATGGGGTAGCAGGGACGAAGGAGCTAGACATTTAGTTATGTTTACGAGGTGATGGTGGTGGTGTTGGAGAGAATCAAATCTTGTTGCGTCTTTTATAGGTTTTTAAAAGTCCGCCGGCATTCTCCAAGTTCTCTTCTGGTATCCATTCATTATCGGCTGATGAATACCCCTTCCACGTCACCAGGTATCTTCGGCGTTTACCATTTCCTTTATGGGATAGGATGGCTTCTACTTCATATTCTTCTTCCTCTTCGATAATATCAGGTGGTGGTTCAGGGAAGTTCGGTCCGTGTACGTCTGTTTCGCTATAGGACGATAACTGAGAAGCGTGGAACGTGTTATGAATTCTCCATTGATCGGGAAGTCGGAGTGTGAATGTAATTGGAGATAGAACTGCCGTTACTGCGAAAGGACCGTATCGTTTTGGGGCTAGCTTTCTTGAAGGTAATTTGAGGCGTAAGTTCTCCGCTGATAACCAAACCTTGTCTCCTATTTTCCATGGAATGTACTTCTGTCCATATGTTCGTTCGGCCATTTTTTGCATTGCTAAATTATGGCACGATATCGCTTCTTCTCTTATCTTCTGTAGCTGTCGTACTCGTTCTTCTGCTGTCGGAACGGGGGAGTCAGGGATGATGTGTGGGATAGCACGGGGTTCATATCCCATCATGAGAAAGAACGGGGAGGCATTCCTTGCGTCGTGCTTTCTGTGGTTATGGATGAATTCAGCGATAGGAAGATGTTCTACCCATTCTTCTGGGTTATTGTGGCAATAGATGCGCAGATACGTTTCCAATTCTTGATTTAAACGTTCTGTCTGGCCATCTGTCTGAGGATGATATGCGGTGGAAGGCGCGATATTGTAATCAAGAAGTCGCGCTAACTCCTTTGAGAATCTAGAAAGGAACTGCGGTCCTCTGTCAGAGATGACTTTGTCGTGAAGTCCGAATCGGCGATATACGTGTTTCGAAAATAACTTGGCCACCCCTTCTGATGTGATTGTTTTGTGGCAAGGAACAATAATTACCCCCTTCGTAAGCCCATGGTCTACCACGACCATGATACTATCAAAACCCTGAGAAACGGGGAGATCGGTGATAAGATCCACGGAGATCTGGGAGAAAGGGTGAGTAGCGGCTGACGAAATTGGAGTAAGGGGTGGGCGAACGGGATGAGTGTCGGTTTTCATTTGCTGACAAAGGGCACAGCCCTCAATGTATTTCCTGATATAGGAGCCCATAGCGGGCCACCACGCTTCACGTTTAACGAGTTCCTCTGTCTTAAAACGTCCGGGGTGACCAGCAGTTGGGTGATCATGATAATGAGTAAGGATGGACTGGCGATGGGCAGGTGGAATATAGGCACGGTTCTTGAAGTACAAAATATCTTTGTCGATAGACCAATCGGATAATGCAGATTTCATCGGCGGTAGGCATATACCATCAAGGGCGTCAGAAGCTATCTTGAACACAGGGTCGTCGAGGGGATCGGATGAGCGAAGCGTATCGGCGAGATCTTCATCAATCAATCGAACGAACAAGGTATCCGGTAATAAGATCTGATCAGCATTGTCGTCTCCTCCTGTACCATGGTCTGATCTTCTGGATAAGGCGTCTGGTGCTGCGAGTTTACTTCCTGCGACATGATGAAGTTGGATATCAAACTCTGATAACAATAACTGCCATCTGGCCTGTCATCTGGTAAGTTTCTGCGCAGTGTTGAAATATAGAAGATTCTTGTGATCTGTGAATACAATGATGGGGTGTGGGTTGCCTTCCAGGTAGTGACGCCATTCAGATAGCGCTCTAATAACGGCGAGTAATTCGCGATCGAAGATCTGATAGTTGCGTTCTGCTGGGTTAAGGGACTGTGATAGATACGTGCAAGGGTGGTAGACTCCATTCTCGTCTGTTTGCAACAGCACTCCTCCTGTGGCGACTAGAGAAGCATCGGTTGCGATAGCAAACTGCTTCGTAGGATCTGGGTTCCGTAATACTGGTTTGCTGATAAAGGCTTCTTTTAGCCGATCAAAGGATAGTTGAGCGTCATTGCTCCATTCAAACTTCTTGTCCTTTTTTGTGAGGTCGATGAGTGGTCGAGCGATTTCGGAATAATGATGAACGAATTGCCGGTAGAAGTTGCAGAACCCTAAGAACGATCTTACTTCTGATACGTTCTTCGGTACTTCCCATTGTTTGATCCCGTTCACTTTTTCGTCGTCAGAAGTCACCTGTCCTGGGCGTATCACCATCCCGAGATATTCGACTTCTTGTTGGTCGAAAGCACATTTCTCCGGTTTGCAATACAGTGTCTCTTTTCGCAACTTTTCCAGAATTCGTCGCGTCCTTCGTCGATGTTCTTCCAAGTCGTTAGAGAAAATAAGAAGGTCGTCCATGTAGACTATTAACCATCCTTCATTAAGCTCTTGTTGGAATGTTCTGTTCATATATGCCTGGAACGTTGCTGGGGAGTTACACAGGCCAAAGAACATGACGTTTGGTTCGTAGAGACCAAATTCCGTTGTAAATGCCGCTTTCCATCTGTCATCAGGGTGGATTCGGATATTGTTATATCCCGATCTGATATCCATCTTTGTGAAGTATTTCGCCTGATGTAACCGTGCTATGAGTGTCGTGGGAAGAGGTAGGGGATATGCATTCTTGATTGTCCACTCATTGATATACCGATAGTCCTGTGTCGGTCGAAGATCACCGCTTTTCTTTCCTACAAAGAAGAAACCACTAGCTTGAGGTGACTTTGATTCCGAGATAAATCCTTTAGCCAAATTTTCATCTAAGAACGTTTTGACTGCGTCCTTTTCTTTTGGCGATAATGGGTAGATCTTGGATACTCGAGGTACATATCCGGGTTTGGTTTCAATACGATGGTCAGTTCCTGGTCTTTCCGGTGGTAGTCGGTTTAATCCATCTTTTGCGAATATGTCGGCGAAGTCGTGGAGGTATGATGGTACAAGCTCTTCGAAGGTCTTCTTCTTCGCTTCTTTCTCGGCTGTTGCGAACTTCTGTGATTTGCTACTGAATTTCAGCGGTGATGCGTATTGTTCAGCATAGGAGGTGCCATCGCGAGTGAGAGGGGTGTCCATGGATACTTCTTCTACAATTCTGACCGTTTCGCCATCGAGTGCATACTCCACTAGGAATTCTCCTTCGTCTAGTGGGTAATCAGCTACTTCTCGGACTGGTTCTTCCAGAGCGTCCATCCAAACGTCTTCCTTGGTGTTGTATCTTTCCTCTTCTTCTTCTTCCGTTGGGAGCATAGCTGGAATCGGTTCTTCGTCGGTTACCTCTTCAATGTGTGCGAACGATTCTTCCGTTCGCGCTTCCTTCCTAGGGGGACTCATACTTCTGTCTGCTTTTCGTTTCCTTTTCTTCTGTTCTTCCACCGGTCTCTGTTCTTTTACCGATGGCCCTAGATGGATTGGTTCTTCTCCATCCGTCTTCCTCTTCTGTGGTCGTGGGATTGGTTCTTCCGATACCTTTGGTGTTTCGGGAATTGGTTGCACGATGAAGGTTCTTTCGTCATCTTCTGTGGTCGTCTGAGTGATTTGTGGTAGCTTTGACTTTGGCCACTTCTTCTTCTCCGGAGGCGGTCTAAAAAATGTTTTAAGACCGTTTCTCGTTCTTTCATCATCGATGTCTTTCTCGACTTCTTTAGATCGTGTTGTAGCTGGGAGGTGTATGGTTTCTTCTGCCCAGTTGATCTGTGGATTCATAGCCCGTAGCCATGGTATCCCTAATAAGATCTGATCTCTCCTTCCTAACCGAGTAACATTGAATTTCCCTTTCATGGTTCGTTCGTCGAGCTTCACATGAAGAATGCAATAGTGCGTGATGGCTCCGCTTTTGGAGTAGCTTCCATCTGCTGTTGTTACTTTGAATGGTTTGGCGAGGGGGTGAGTTTTGATACGATGTTCCCGTACAAATTCTTCTGATATGAAGGTTCCGGCTGCTCCGGAATCGATGACTGCGGTGGTTTCGACTGGGTCCTTTCGGACTTTAGAGTAAAGAGTAAAAGGGATTCTCATTTCCTTCCTTTCACCTACTTTGCATACAAGTCGTAGAGGTACAATAGGAGAGTCTGTCGTCGAATCAGCTCTCCAACTCAAAAATCCGAGTCAAGTCTTCTGGCTTCTTCATCACCGGATTCTTCTGCGATCTCCTGTGTCCTTACAGGGACGCTCTTCTTCTTCGGGCATCGGTTTGCACGATGGCCAGTCTGGGCGCAAATGAAACATTGCCCCTTCTTCATATATTCCCGGCGATCAGCTTCTGAGAGGCAGTCTACCTCCATGGCATTCGGGTCGTTCCTCCTAGGAGGTGGGACATACTTTTTGACATGCTTTTTATTCCCATCTCCTTTCTTGACCGCAAGACACCTTTCCCAATTGGCGTTAAGGTTGACCACAGCCGCGATATATGTTTCGATGGTTACTGGTACTTTCTCCATTTGACAAATAGCGCGCTGGAGCCCAGGCTTCAAGCCTTGCTCAAAGAAGTAGATAAGAGCGGTGCTCTCTTTCAGGGTGGATTCTACCATTAGGGTCCGGAACTCGGATATATAATCAACGAGATCTCCGGTGTGCCTAATATGGCCTATCTTTGTCATGGCATTGACTTTCTCGTCCGCCGTGCAGAATGATTCTTTGAACTTTGTTTCAAATTCGGCAAACGTTCCCCATTTGGCTCCTTTCTCAAAGACTGCGGAGTAGAAGTTCAGGGCCCAAGCTCCTGCTGAGCTGTCCTTCATATAGGCTAGTGCTGTAGCAACTTGCCTTTCGTCCGTGCTGTAATAATTGGTGTTTAGGGCGAAATACGTTTTTACTGAGAATAGCCATCTCTTGGCATCTGAGGGGGTTCCATCGAAGTTACTTGGTAACCCTGCTTTCAATTCTGGGGTAGTGATCTGGACTGGAGTTGTGGTTGCTGCTCCTGACATGGTTTGTTATCTTCTGCATGTTATAGTGGCTCAGGTTTTGCTTCGTGGCAAGTCTTGGCTGAGATCGGGGTCAAGGGTTTCTGGCGCACACAGATATGTGGCGTTCACTAGACTTTAATCTTTTGTTACGACTGGGATAGGTTGCGATACGACTACTCAAAAGAGAGTGACAGTCGTACGGTATCAGCGTCGAAGTACAAAAGAGTACTTGTGCTTCTTGAGACGACGAAGTCAGTACAGTACTGGTGACAGGACTAGACTGGCTGAGTCGAATGGACAAAGGTTCGCTTTAGACTAAGACTTAGGTGTGCTAAGCTTAGATACGATCAAGACGACTAAGAGTTGGAGACTCTTAGCGAAGGATGTTTCAGGTAAAACCCAGTAAGATTAAAGTAAAGAACTACAACGTATGTACAAGTCCTTATATACTAAGTACGAGAGTACTTTAGGGTAGGCTTGTACGTCAATCAACGGGTTACAGAAACCAATGAAGGAAACAGCATACGTGGCATGGAACATCAGAGAATACTAGAGAACAATCGAGTCAAGGTGAGTCACGTATGAACGTACGATCAAGTGATCGTGGGCAAAAGTATCGTACAAGGTAATAGTTATGTAATCAGAAAGGAAAATGTATAGGGGCACATACAACTGTAACAGCTGCTATCATTCAGAACTCCAATTGGGAGCGATACTCTGCAGTAAGGAAAGGAGAAGGAAACGGGAAGAAGAAGAATGGAAACAAGTACGTTTCCAACTCCAGAAGATCTGACCCCAATGCCATGGAGGTAGATCGCCTTACCGACGCGGACCGCCGCGAATATATGAAGAAGGGCCAGTGCTTCAACTGTGCCCAGACGGGCCATCGCGCCAACAGATGCCCAAAGAAGAAGGTCCCTGTTAGGAAGCAGGAGATCGAAGAAGGAGATACCGATATGAAGGTCGAAGAAGCCAGAAGACTCACTGAGGATTTTTGATTTGGGAAGCTAGTTCGTCGACGATAGACTTCCCCATTAGGCCATTACGACTTGTACGCAAAGTAGGAGAAAGGAAGGAAATGCGCATCCCGATTACCCTCTACTCCCGAGTCCGTAAAGACCCAGTCGACACCACAGCAGTCATTGATTCTGGAGCAGCCGGAACATTTATCTCCGACCAGTTCATCCGCGACCATCGCATAAAGACTCATCCGTTGAAGAAGCCCTTTGCCGTCACCACAGCCGACGGCAGTTACTTGAAAGGGGGACTCATTTCCCGATATTGCATGCTCCATGTCAAGATAGATGAGCGTGTGATGTTCGGAAAATTTAACATCACGAGACTAGGACGACGAGACCAGATCCTCCTCGGTATTCCCTGGCTGAAAGCCATGAACCCCACCATCGATTGGGCGGCAGAAACTGTCAAACTTCCAGCGACCGAACGATCGGCAGAAGTTGAAAGAAGCATCGACGATGCCAGGAAGGGTAATAAGCTTAAACCCTTCTTCCGCCGTGACCCCGCGCCCAAATGGGCCCAATCCAGATTAAGAAAGGCTGACCCAGCGACGGGACCCCCCTTGAAGGGCATAGAAGAACCGCAGCCTATAACGATCGATGAAACGCCAAAGGGAGTACCCTTACCGCAGCACGAAGAGGTACAAAGACCCGTATCACCGATGAAAGAAGACGTAAAGCCCGAGCCGCCGAAGCCAAGGGTCGTCTTACCACCAAGACCGATATCGCCTATAGCAAGGCCGAAGAAGAGGGTGACGGAGCTAGAAGAATCATTCCGTCCGAAGCCTGCTGTCAAAGAACAGAGGCCCATTGACGTGCAGAAGAAGAACAAGAGGAAGGCGGAGCTAGAAGAATCATTCCGCCCTGCACCCGCTGTCAAAGAACAGCGACCGATCGAAGAGCAGAAGAAAGGGAAGAGGAAGGCTGAACGAAGCGCCAGTATAGAACGCCGAGACCCGATGCCCCCCCCTTTCGCCTCGATCGAAGAAATCCCCGATGAAGAAGCAATGCCGGTACCATCATTATTACCCACAGAAGAAGACGACCCTCCACCAAACTTTGATATGAAAGATGATGTTTGGATGGATACCCTCGCAGAACTGGTTAGAAACGTTGCCGATTACCCATTAGAAGAAGGAGAATTTTTAGCGGAATATGCAATTAACGGTGAAACGGTCAGGATTATAGAAGACGTCTCTATGGATACTCCCCTCACACGAGACGGTACCTCCTACGCTGAACAACACACGCCCCTTAAATTCAGCAGTAAATCTCAGGAGTTTGCCATGGCGGAGAAAGAAGCCAAGAAGAAGAGCTTCGAAGAGCTCGTACCAGCCTATCTGCACGACTTCGCCGACGTATTTGCCAAAGACGGTCTTAACCATTTACCACCCGAACGACCCGGAACCGACCATCGTATTGAGACTAAACCTGGGTACGTCCCCAGGGTCTCAAAGATCTACCCGCTATCACCGAAAGAAAGAGAAGCCGTGAAGACCTTCATAGACGAGAACCTCGCCAAGGGATTCATCTCTGAATCGAAATCCCCTCAAGTGAGCGGATTCTTCTTTGTTGGAAAGAAGAGCGGAGACTTAAGACCTACGCAAGACTACCGGTACATTAACGAATGGACAATCAAGAACGCCTATCCCCTTCCATTACCAACTTCGCTTATCGCCCGACTCCACCAAGCGAAGTACTTTACGAAGATGGATATCAGATCGGGATATAATAATATCCGAATCCATCCTGATGATAGATGGAAGGCGGCCTTCATGACGGAGTTCGGGCTCTATGAGCCGAACGTCATGTTCTTTGGATTATGTAATTCACCGGCAACATTCCAGGCGTATATGAACCGCACATTTCAACAAGAACTGAACGAAGGATGGCTAGTCGTCTACATGGACGACCTTCTTATATTCTCCAATGACTTAGAAGAACACCGGAAGAGGACGCGGCGCATCCTCGACAAGCTAAGGCGAGAAACATTGTTCTGTAAACCGGAGAAGTGCACCTTCGATGCTGAGGAAGTTGAATATCTTGGCATGACTATTCGCCCAGGCCAGGTTACATCAGACATCGAAAAAGTAGAAGGGATTAGAAAATGGGAAGTACCGAAGAACGTCTCTGAAGTCCGCTCGTTCCTAGGGTTCTGCAACTTCTACCGCTCATTTGTCCCACACTACTCCGATATCGCACGACCCCTGGTAGACTTGACAAAGAAGGACAATAAGTTCGCCTGGACAGCCAAGGAACAAGAAGCATTCGACGCACTGAAACACGCCTTCACTACGAAACCGGTACTACGGAACCCAGACCCTGCAAAACAGTTTGCTATAGCCACCGACGCCTCCCTAGTCGCCACAGGAGGGGTTCTCCTTCAGACAGACGAAAACGGTGTCTATCACCCCTGCGCATACCTCTCACAATCTTTGAACTCCGCTGAATGCAATTATCAGATCTTCGATAGAGAACTGCTCGCGGTAATCAGAGCGCTGGCCGAATGGAGACACTATTTGGAAGGGAACCCGCATCCGATCCTTGTATTCACAGATCACAAGAATCTGCTCTATTTTAACACGGCCCAGAAGTTGACACGTCGTCAGGCCCGATGGCAGATGTTCTTATCCGAATACGATTTGGAATTGCACCATGTGGCAGGAAGTAAACTAGCTGCACCAGACGCACTATCCCGCAGGCCTGATCATGGGACAGGAAAGGACGATAATATTGACCAAGTCCTCCCAGACTCTATGTTTGTACGGTTAATTGATGTTGACCTCGCCGATACCCTCCGCTCCTCCGACCCCCTGGACGACCCCGTGTTTAAGGTCGCCTCAGACGCCCTCGACGGCATATGCCTTCCCCCGATGAAGTCGGTGTTGTCCGATTGGAAGATTGATAAAGATATCCTGTACTTCAAGAACCGTGCCTATATTCCGCCGGCACATCGTCCCGACATCCTCGCGCGATACCATGATCATCCTACCGCGGGCCACCCCGGCCGTTTTAAGACGGAAGAACTCGTCAAACGGGAAGCTTGGTGGCCTGGTATGGGTTCCTATATTAGGAAGTACATTGAAGGCTGCGCCCTGTGCCAGCAGATGAAGGCGGACACCCACCTGGTCCGACCGCCCCTGACGCCGATCCCCTCCTCCGCAACGCGCCCTTTTGCCCAACTCTCTGTTGACCTCATCACCGACCTCCCAGTGTCCGGAGGCTTTGACAGTATCATGGTCGTGGTAGACCATGGGCTTACGAAGGGGGTAATTATTACTCCATGCAACAAGACGATCACCTCGGAGGGAGTGGCTAAACTATTTCTGAAACACGTCTATCGAAGATTCGGGTTACATGACAAAGTCATATCAGATCGAGGCCCGCAATTCTTATCTAGATTCTCAAAAGAGCTAGCCAGGCTCTTAGAATACGACATCGCACCATCCACCGCATATCACCCTCAGACGGATGGCCAGACCGAACGTCTCAATCAAGAACTCGAGACATACCTCCGGATATACTGCCGGAATAACCCCGAAGATTGGGTAGAACACTTACCAATCGCAGAATTCGTGCACAACCATCGAAAGCACGACGCACGGAACGCATCGCCGTTCTTCCTGATGATGGGATATGAACCACACGCCATCCCACACATGATCCCTGACTCTACCGTCCCGACAGCCGAAGAACGAGTCAGGACTCTACAGAAGATCCGAGAAGAAGCAATATCGTGTCATAACCTTGCCATGCAAAAGATGGCTGAACGATCATACGGGCAGAAGTACACCCCGTGGAAGATAGGAGATAAGGTTTGGCTATTGGCGGAGAACTTATGCCTGAAGCTGCCTTCGAAGAAGCTCACCCCGAAACGATACGGACCATTCCCGATCATCGCAGTCCTATCACCGATTACGTTCAAATTAGAACTCCCGAAGCAGTGGAAGATTCACAACACGTTCCATGCTTCCCAACTATCGTCCTATAGCGAAAATGACGTCCACGGTCCGAATTTCCTAGAACCAACCCCTGACATCATCGAAGAAGAAGAGGAGTACGAAGTAGAAGCGATACTGTCCCATAAAGGGAACGGCAAACGCCGAAGATATTTGGTGACGTGGAAGGGATACTCGTCAGCTGATAACGAATGGCTACCGGAAGCTAACCTGGAGAACGCCGAGCGGATCTTGAAAGCATATAAAAAGCGACATAACCTGTGAAATGGTTCTTCAACCCGAACCACTATCATCGTTCGTCTACCAGTCGTCTTTTCATTTGATCTATATGCCTTCCGCTGTTTACATCCCATCGACCCCAGCTTCACCCAATGCCTCAACGACGGAAATCACTGAATCGTCTATCTCCCAGTTCACCGACACCACCGACGCCCTCGTCACACCAGTCCGTTGCCGTTCACCCCTCGCTCACGATTACGCTCGCCCCATCGCCATCGTCACCTCCCCCGCCGAAGACTCTACCTGTGACACCAACGCAGAAAGGTTCACTCGCTACATCGATGACCTTGAAGAATACACATTCATCGAAGCCGTGCTCATGTGTGAAGAGTACGCCATCGAAGTCGACAACATCATCATTAGAAGGGACGCCTTTGCCGCCTCCCTTGTCATCCACATCATCAGAAACGCCATCCTCATGGAACAATGGGCGAGGAGAGTCGCCAAACCAGAAGTTCGCATTAGCCTTATGCACTTGCAGAAACGCATTAGGACTCACGCTCTACGTCTGTTGCCTCGTCATTTTGAGGAAGACCTTAGAGAGGCTATACGGGTTGTTAACGAAAGGTCAGCAGGAGTCCTTAGACCGCATAGTCCAGATGTGGCGATCGAACCAAACCGCGTTGCTCTCGCGGATACCATTTTCCCTTCAAATCCTTGTTCTACTATTAGCAACCTTGTGGGTTTGCTGGCCACCGTTCAAACCGTCTCAGACACCACCTCCGCCATCGTCACCAGCATCCAAGAATCAGTCGAAACCTCTCGTGAGGCACGAGATGCTATTAATGATGTAGTCAACGTACTTAGGGATCAGATGCCCCCGACACCTCCTCCTCGCACCGTAAACCCTATGGATACTATCATTCAGAGTCAGACCACACCCGCTGACTACCACTGATCCCGCGCCCCGTCCCCGGAAGTCGTCAAGACTTGGACGGAGGAACATCCAGCTGGGCTATACTCCCCAGCACCAGAATCACCACGTCTACCACCGGTCGTGGTAACACTCCCAGAATTCGTTCCTGTAGCTATGCTAGGAACTACGTCGCCATCGTCGCGCAGCGAGCTGATAGCCGCTGCAGAGAAAGAAGAAGAAGAAGCCCGGCCTATACCGGAACCTCGTGATAAAGGCAAACGCCCCTTTCGAGCCATCATCCCGCACGACGTGCACCCGATTAAGAAAACTAAAGCAGCAGGAAAGAGACGCCGCTCGCAAAGTCAGGACCCTGCTTATGGTCATGTCGCTATCGCCCCTCCTCTCCGCGCGTCCACTTCCAACCCCGACGCTAATCGCACCTGCCGTCTTTGCAATGGTGTCGGTCATCAACACAAGAACTGCGAAGAATATCACTGTGTGTATTGCCACACGATCGCCCCCGGACATCTGTCCATTTATTGTCCCATGTTGAAAGGGAAGGATGTCGGTTTCCCCTACAAAGACTTCTGCCATCCCGACTTCTACTCCACGCTCGCCGCTCTAGAGAGAGAAGAGGACGAGAAGTACGTGCGCCGCTGTCAGGAGCAGGACGAAGCACGTGCCATCGAAAACGACTTCGATGAAGATGGCCACTTTGTCTGGTCTGACGATCCCGTCTACTGGGAGAACCAGGATAATTGAAGTGAAGGATGGTACCTTCACCCTGAATACGGGGGTAATGTTACAATCGTTGTACGCCCCTATTCATTTCTCTCGCTGCTTATGTCACTATTACCTTAACGGTTGTATACTTACACGATCAGGTGATCGTTCA
>MU173019.1:50249-62412 GCA_016695475.1 Suillus decipiens
GTCGTAGTCTTTTCTACGTAAAGCGTTGATACGTTAACGACCGCTGTTCTCTTTTGAACCGTCGTTCAACGAGCCCATCCCAGTCGTAACAGTAAGTATGCAGAATCAATAGATGAGAGTAGTAGCAAGTATGCAAGACTTAGCCATAGTAGTATGTAATGGTGCTGCATGTGCTGCAGCACACATTCTACATGTAATAAAGCTTGCTGTGGGATTAGCAGTGGTAGATGGAAATATACTACACACCAAATGGAACTAGTTGGCATGGCATGGGCATTCAATGGGCATTGGCTCATGGAACATGGTTTGGTACTGTAGCATGGTAGTCTGGCAAAGGTGCAGTACCCTCAGTAACTGTATATATCGATAGTGTTAGGGTTAGGGGTGATTGTGCTATGCGGTATAGGGGCTAGACAATAATGGAAATAGACCTATGCAAGGCTAGCACCAGCTGGATTGTCACACCAGCCCTCCTGTCTCCATCAGAAATAATATTTATCCCAGCCCATCTGTCATAGTCAAGGATATTTCTAGCATGGGCCCATGATCTGCTGGCCATATTAGACAGGATATTATGCATGTCCGCTCACTCATATAATATGGAGACGAGTCACTGTAGTATGTGCAGCTTTGTCAGTATACAGATAACCTTGCTGTTATTAGGGTTGGTGAGCATAAGGTCCTGCTCACTGCTCAGCATGTCTTCTGTGTAGCACATGGTCACCATGTAGAACAGTCTCCCTAACAAAAGATCAAAGTTAGCATTCTCAACCACTTGTACTTGGAACAACATTTCTCCAGTGCTGAAATCAAGCAGCAGATTCTCGATCACTCCTAGCATCTGGTTAGTTGAAGTATTAGCAGACCCCATGTTGATCTTGTGGTCTGGTTGCAATGGTACAGAACCTAGAAAGTGCCAGACTCTTGCCAGCATGACAAGACACTCTGCTCCTTGATCTAGTGTACAGGTGAGGATGTGACCATTGGTTAGCATGAAGATTGACCACAGCAGAATGAAGTGTTCAGTAACTATGTGGCCTTTGGTGTTTCTTGTATGGAATTGTTTGTAATACCTCATCTGCTCCTTCATTTCTGGCATGGTTCCTAGCTCATTGACTGTGGCAGTGTGGCAGTCAAACTCACTATAGGCTCACATGACCCCATTATCATATATGTATCAAGCCAAGAACATTTCCTATCATTATCCTTACCCCTCAGCTTCTCCATCCCTTACCAAGCCCATTTTACCTGTGTTACCCCTATCTCTGGTTCCATTCCAAGCTCTGGCAGCCTCATTGCTTCTTAGCAGCCACCCTACAGCAACTTGCCAAGACCCATTTGGCAACCTAAAGGCTCAAGAATTCTGTTCCATCCTATAGCCATGCCGGTATGTAAATTCACTTGCTTTATGTTTTGTAACATGTAGTACTTCCTTATTACATGTCTACTGCATGTCTATCCTATCCCTTCCATCTCCATAGCTATTACTTAGGTATATAATTTCCTACCTACCAAGACTTGTACTTTACTACCCCTCTACTATACACTTGGTAGGAGAAGTCACTATTACCTTTCAGTATAGTTATTGAGTACATCCGAAGGGTATCCAGAGCGTACAGATGGATTCAAGGTATAAGGCTAGTAGTGGATGAGGTCCGTACTAGAAACTAACAGATATAGACTACCAAAGGTAGAGTCAGAAGTGTAGACTGTAGGAATCAATCCTAAGTCTCGGAAGATACTTGGAGCTAGAAGAGGCTCAAGTTCGGATGAACAGAATGAGCAGAATCTAAGATAATATTCGAACTAAGGTTCTCTAGAGTTGTACATGCACTTTATATACTGTAGGTAGCTAGTATGGATAATCAGCGAGTCCGGGACTGGAGGGCTATGCACAAAGTATAACGGAAGTCTATTAGTAAATGCGCAGTGGATCAGTAAATGCAAGTCGGATATGAAGCACAGGTAATGGATCAGTAATCAGGACAGGAATATACACAGCCAGGACACTGGTACAGGTAGATCACCAAAAGGGGATAGAAGCAAGTATGCACAGTGGACTTAGAACACGAGAAGCTAGGGGTTTCGGATGGGTGATCTGGATCAGATCTGTGGTCCGGATAGAAGCAGGACCAATTGGATTGGATTGGATTGGATTGGATCTGAGATCAGATGTATGGAATATGATAGTATCCCCCCTTTAGGGCCGAACCCCTGAGGCACAAGAAGTGTTGATCCGGATTGGATAAAATTAATGCGAGACAATGGAGAGGTTTGATGGTTGACATGCTGAGTCTGTAATCCAACAGATATATGGATGTCAGACGTCTGGAGTGATTCCTAACCCCCACTTTCTTATATATCAACAACAACTGCTTTTATCATGTCTGGAGAAGGATCCCATATCCCTGACCCTGCTGCAGACCTTATAGTGGATCTGGAGAAGAAGTTGGCAGCTGCCAAAGCTGCAGCCAAAGCCAACAAGGAGCGGAAGCGCAAGGAGGAGGAGGAATGGAAGCATCAGGAGGATCTGTGGAAGATAGAGGAGGCAGAGAAACAGAGGGCAGCAACAGCTGTTTCGGATCCGAGCTAATGGACTTTCAGATAGATCAAATCTTGTGATCTGTGCCATAGGGACAAGGGCACTTGTCCTGGAAAGCCTGGATCCATCAAGGTTCCAAGGGGCAAGGGCAGGAAGAGGCAGTGCGCTGTCAGATCCCCATCTCCAAGGGGGAAAGGTAAGAGACATCAGAGGAGTCTGAGTCCGGATCCTTTGGACATTGTGGAGGACGATGGACAACCTTTGGTGACGGCCATCAACAACGTCTTGGCTGAGTTGGCTCAGACCAATTCTCTCCTAGAATGGAGCATCCTGGCAGTGGAAGGCAGCAGGGCTGCAATGAATCGGATGGGCTCCAGACTGGAGCTGTTCCTCTGACAACAGAGGGAGTTTCAGGCCTTGCTTTTTGGGGAGCTTTGACTGGGGATTCGGATACCATCAGATGAGGTTTGGACAACTTCGGATGTTGAGGAGGAAGATGAAGAGATGAATAAGGGTTCCAGAAGTGAGGAGGACGGATCCGGAGAGGTGGAGGAGTCTATGGAAATGTAGTCTTTCTCAGTCCTGTGGCCTTTTCCGATACTTGTACTTGTATTTTGTATGTCCTTCATGTACTTCAGAGTTGAATAGGACCAGGTTTGTCTGGATATGCAGAGTGGAAGTTGGATATGAGTTTGGATGCATTTCTGAGCTCGGTAGCAAGTAACCATGAAGTCTCTTCATCCGTTCCTTTGTATCCAGACCATCGGATGAGGTACAGAAGCTGACACTGACGTCTACAACGATCAAGTCTAGAGTCCAGGATTTTGGATATCTCGTATTCTGGTTCTCCATCAACCTTGACTGGAGGAGGAGGAGGTTGGATGCGATTGGGGATGGTGTTTGGAACTGCTGGCTCTATTTGGGAGACATGGAACACAGGATGTACAGAATGCATAGAATCTGGAAGTCGGATGGTGAAGGAATGTGTGCCTGGATGAGACATAATTTCAAATGGACCTAAATTCTTTTCCGAAAGCTTCTTCGATGGGTGAGTGGAACAGAAGTACTTGGCTTTAATGAAGACTTGTTCTCCAATCCAGAAGTCCAGAGTGGGTTGTCTTTTAGCATCCACAGGTCTTTGATAGTGTTTCTGCGCTTTGGACATTTCTTCTCAGAGGAACTGGTGAAGTTTGTTAAGGTCTAGGGCATATTCCTGGGCATGGATGGAGGATAGATCACATTCCGGATGGATGGAAATATTCAGATGATAACCCTTATTGGCAAAGAAGGGTGATACCCCGGTAGTAGCACTCGGAGCATTATTGTATGTGAATTCTGCTAGGGGTAGTAACTTGGACCAGTTGTCCTGCTGATAGTTGCAATAGATCCGGAGGTATTGTTCCAGCATTTGGTTGGCATGTTCAGTCTGTCCATCCCCTTCCGGATGATATCCGGATGTGACGTGTAGGACCATGTCTAGTGCTTTTCCTAAAGACTGGAAGAAGTGGGATATGAACTCAGTTCCCCGATCTGAGGTTACATGGGATGGAACACCATGCTTGGAGAATATGTGAAGGAGGAAGAGGCAGGCGAGATCCAGAGAGGTTATGGTGTCATGAGTCGGAACAAATATGGCTTGCTTGGATAGGTGGTCTATGATGACAAGGATAGCTGTATAGCCAGATGAGTCTGGAAGTTGCTCAATAAAGTCCATAGAGATGGAATTCCATGGTTTCTCCAGAACAGGGAGTTGCTTGAGTAATCCATATGGCTTGTGTCTCGGAACTTTGGCTTGGGCGCAGGAAGTACAGGACCTGACATAATCCTTTACATATGTTATGAACTGGGGTAGTTCTGAATACGACTGCCTCAGACAAGAGGTTTCGAGAGTCATGGGTTTGTTGTACTAGTCTGGTGAAGACTGAGTACAGATCAGGGTAAACAATGAAGACAGTTGAGTGCCTGAGAGGATTAGACTGGCTGAGTTGAATACGTTCTGCAATGATGAAGATAGCTCCGAGTATAATGTACATGGAACTAGCTGAGTTGAGGCAAGTAAGCTCACTTTAGACTAAGACTTAGGTGTGCTAAGCTTAGATATGATCTTAGATGACCAAGGATTGGGGGTCCTTAGCGAAGGAAGAATCCAGGTAAAACCCAGTAAGATTAGAATAAGGAAATACAGTGTATCTACGAGCATTTATATACTAAAGTGAAAGAAGACTTTAGGGTAGGCTTCGTCAGATATACACAGGCTATGCAACCAAAGAAGGAAGGCAGCTAAAGTACAATGTGTTGAACGTATGATGTCATAAGGAGTCAGAGTGAGTCATAAGTGGAGCTGAGTCAGGATGAGTCACGTATGAATGTACGGTCAAGTGACCATGGGTGAAAGTGATATACAAAGGAATGATGAGATAAGCGAAAGAGGAAATGTAAGTAACAAAGGAAAATAAGTGAGGCATACAATGATTGTAACATTGCCCTGTTTCACGGACAAAGTCACTGACTTAGTCATCTTGATTGTGGTAATAGATGGGGTCGTCGGAGAATTTGAAGTTGTCTTTGTCTTTGTCATCTCTGCCAGTACGGGACATCATATATGCAGCTTCTTCTGCACCTCTGCATCTAAGCTTGTCTCTCTGCTTCTTATCAGTCTGTGGGATGGTGGAGTGGATGGAGTCGAGGTACATTTCCCAGATACAAAGTGCCTCATAGAACCCTTCATCCTTGTATGTAAGAATAAATGGTGGAGTTCCATGAAACTGAGGGCAGTACAATGTAAGGTGTCTGGGCTTGAATCGTTCGCAGATATGACATTTATATTGCGGGCAGGTAGATTGGCGATGACCGTACTCATGACAGAACCGGCACTTCATGTTCTCGTCATGGTTTGAATGAGATTGACGGAGTGGGGAAGGGATAAGAACTGGTTTAGGGCTAGCAGATCTCGCTCTTCCCTTGCCCGATGCCATGCCATGATGACGTTTTCGGTTTCGAGATGGTCGATCATCTGGGAGAGATCCCTGAAAAGGGGGTGGTGACAATGGTATGTCTTGCTTTTCAGTGGTGGCGATTAGTTCATTGGTCGGCGAGGGGGAGGTATGACTGAGCATTTCAACAAGGACTTGCCCTGAGGTGGAGGGGTCTGTAAGAGTTGCAGTGGGAAGATCTTTCTGGATGTCGAACACATCTGTGTTGGTCCTAGTGGCGACTATCTCCTTGTGTGTTTGTGAGAATGCGGTATAAAGTGCTGCTGGGTGCTCTTCAGTGCATATGAAGTTGGTCTCCTCTAAGATATGAGTGGTGGAAGCAAGTTCCTCTTTCATGGGGATAGTCATCGGGGGGTGGATTTTCAACAGTGTGAGTTGCGCTGCGAGGGTGGTATCACTGACCCAGTCTGGGTGCGTCTTTTCAGTGTATGAGGGGAGCGCAGTTGTGGCTAATTTTTCCAACGTTTTCTGTGCGCTTGGACTCCCCACTACACATAAGTGAAGATCTTTTATGATGAAGGTGGATGCCTCCTCAACACTAGATAGTAAGCCACGAATGGCATCGACATGAGGATAAGGTGTTGAATAGGAAGTGGTAAGTGATGTATGCATTCGCTCAATATGGTGCAGAGAGGGAGGGTGTGCAACGCCTGCTTGACATTCGGATATAATGTGGATAACTTCTTCAATGTCACTCTTAAAAGTATCAGGAAGCAGCAGCACACCATAGTGCTAAATGCATCTCTCGATGTGGTAAAGGTGTTGCTGGACATGATGATCTTTAATGTTGGCAGCAAGTCTGCCCAGGAGGGAGGTGGTACGGATGAGGTTGACAATGAGTTGGGGGACGTGGTTGTGTGTTCTGTGGAGTCGATTATTGATTTTGATAGCATGCCCTTCGCAGAGGAGGGCAGAGATGATGAGGGAGGTATTCTGGATGTTGGTAATGACATTGTGGTAGTTTTCTTGGGTAGGGTCTTCAAGATCTGCTACAGCGTATTGACAAGTAAGAGGTACTGGAGTGATGAATGAGGGGCGGTTGACAAGAGTGATATCAGAGTCAGAGGTGTTGGCGGTGTAGGAGGTAGAAGACATAATCAGGTAGTTCGCTGAAGATTGGAAGTTCTGAGGTGGATGAGGGACATTAGAGGGCATGTTGCATCTTATATGCCTTTAAGATTTGAGTGAAGTTTCGGAGATTGTCTTCTGGGATCCACTCGTTATCTGCTGATGAATATCCTTTCCAGGATACCAGATATCGTCGGCGCCTGCCAGTCCCTTTGTGTCCAAGTATCGTGTCAACTTTGTATTCTTCTTCTTCGATGATGTCAGGAGGTGGTTCAAGAAAGTTCGGTCCATGTATGTCAGTTTCACTATAGGATGATAGGACAGAAGTGTGGAATACGGGGTGAATCTTCCATTGTTTTGGTAGTCGGAGTTTGAAAGTAATTGGGGATAGAACTTCTTCGACAGGGAATGGTCCATATCTCTTTGGTGCGAGTTTCCAGGAGGGTAATTTCAGACGGAGGTTTTCTGTGGAGAGCCAAACCTTATCGCCTATCTTCCATGGAGTATATTTCTTCCCATGGGAACATTCTGCCATCTTCTGCACTGCTAGATCGTGGCATGCGATTGCTTCCTCCCTTATCTTCTGCAGAGAGTGTACTTGTTCTTCTGCTGATGGTACTGTAGAGTCAGGGATGATATGAGGGATAGCACGGGGTTTGTATCCCATCATGAGGAAGAAGGGGGAAGTGTTGTGGGCATCATGCTTTCGATGGTTATGGACGAATTCAGCAATAGGAAGGTGTTCTACCCACTCATTGGGGTTATTTCAGCAGTAGATTCTGAGGTAGGTTTCGAGCTCTTGATTGAGCCTTTCAGTTTGCCTGTCTGTCTGAGGGTGATATGTGGTGGATGGAGCGATCTGGTAGTCGAGGAGTCGGGCAAGTTCTTTTGAAAATCGGGAAAGGAATTGTGGACTATGGTCTGAGATGACTTTGTCATGAAGGCCAAATCGGTGATAAACATGTTTCAGAAATAATTTTGCTATGCCTTCTGAGGTGATTGTTTTCAAGCAGGGTATGAGAATTACCCCCTTTGTAAGGCCATGGTCTACCACAAACATGACACTATCAAAGCCGTTGCTAAGGGGAAGATCCATGATGAGATCAACGGAGATCTGGGAGAACGGGCGAGTAGCCATGGATGGAATGGGAGTGAGAGGCAGGCGAACGGGATGGGTATCCACCTTCATTTGCTGACAAAGGGCGCAACCCTCAATGTATTGATGAATATAGGCCCCCATGGAGGGCCACCAAGCTTCATGCTTGACAAGTTCCTTGGTCTTAAAATGACCAGGATGCCCCACAGAAGGGTGATCATGATGTCGAGAGAGGAGGGTGGCTCAGTGAGCAGGGGGAATGTAGGCGCAATCGCGGAAGTAAAGGATACCATTGTCAATCTTCCAATTGGAGAGAGCAGATTTCATAGGGGGAAGGCATATGCCGTCTAGGGCATCTGACACTGTTTTGAAAAGAGGATCATCAAGAGGGTCAGAAGAGCCCAATACATCAAGTAAATCTGTGTCGATGAGTTGGACAAAAAGGAAATCAGGAAGAAGAACGGTATCTTCATTATCATGACCGCCAGTATCATGATCAGGGCGATGTGAGAGGGCATCGGGAGTGGCCAGTTTAGTACCAGCAACATGGTGTAGTTCGATATCAAAGGTGGAAAGGATAAGCTGCCAATGGGCTTGTCATCGAGTGAGCTTCTGTGCTGTTCTGAAGTATAGCAGGTTCTTATGATTGGTAAAGATGATAATGGGGTGGGGGCTCCCTTCAAGGTAATGGCGCCATTTGGTAAGGGCGCGGATAACAGCAAGCAATTCACAATCAAAAATCTGGTAATTTCGCTCTGCTGGGTTCAGGGATTGCGAAAGATAGGCACAAGGGTGATAAACCCCATTCTCATCAGTTTGGAGTAGGACGGCCCCCATTGCTATGAGGGATGCATCAGTGGCAACCACAAATTGCCGGAGTGGGTCAGGGTTCCAAAGTACCGGTTGTTGGGTAAACTTCGTCTTCAGGATATCGAAAGTATCCTGACATTCGGACATCCAATCAAAGTTGGCATTCTTCTTTGTCAAATCGATAAGTGGTCGAGTGATGTCAGAGTAGTGGGAGATAAAGGTTCGATAGAAGTTACAGAATCCGAGGAAGGAGCGGACATCCTTGACAGTCCGCAGAATTGGCCATTCGGCAATACCTTTAGTTTTAGCAGTATCCATGGCAACTTCTCCCAGTCAGATGATCATTCCGAGGTATTTGACTTCTTCGGCATCGAACATACACTTCTCTGGTTTCAGGAATAGCTGTTCTTGTTGTATGCACTCTAGAATTCTTCACATATGCTTCTGGTGTTCTTCAAGCATTTTTGAAAAGATTAAGATATTGTCCATATAGATAACCATCCACCCTTCATTGATTTCTTGCTGAAGCGTCTGGTTCATGTAAGCTTGGAATGTGGTGGGGAGTTGCACAAGCCAAAGAACATTATGTTAGGTTCATAGAGGCTGAACTCAGTGGTGAATGCGGCTTTCCAGCGGTCATCAGGGTGAATGCAGATGTTGTTGTATCCAGATCTGATATCCATCTTGGTGAAGAACTGGGCATCATGAAGTCGGGCTATTAAGGTGACGGAAAGAGGAAGTGGGTATGTGTTCTTGATCGTCCAGTCATTAATGTAGCGGTAGTCTTGACAAGGACGTAATTCTCCGCTCTTCTTTCCTACAAAGAAGAATCCACTAGCTTGGGGTGATTTCGATTCAGAGATGAATCCTTTAGCAATGTTTTCATCAATGAATGTTTTAACAGCTTCTCTCTCTTTTCCGGATAAAGGGTAAACCTTAGATGTGCATGGGATGAATCTGGGCTTGGTTTCGATTAGATGGTCGATACTGGGTCATTCAGGTGGGAGTTTGTTAAGCCCTTCTTTCATGAAGATGTCCCTGAAGTCATGGAGATATGATGGGACAAGTTCTTCAAAGCTCTTCTTCTTCTCCTCTTCTGTCGTGAACTCTTGAGCTTTGTTGCTGAATTTGGTAGCTTCCACGAAAGAAGGTGGGGCAAGGGTAATTTGGGAGTAATTCGGAAGTTGCTCGAGCCTGGAGGTGCCATCATGGGTGAGAGGAGTATCCATGGAAACTTCTTTGACTATCCTCATCTGTAAACCCTCTACATCGT
Source organism: Suillus decipiens (assembly GCA_016695475.1). Lineage (NCBI taxonomy): Eukaryota > Fungi > Basidiomycota > Agaricomycetes > Boletales > Suillaceae > Suillus > Suillus decipiens. Next base: position 60,032 of record MU173019.1, read on the forward strand.
ATTCCACCAGAAACTCTTCCTCCTTCAATTTGTAGGTGGTGATGTTTCGGACTTCCGGTTCCATCCATGCATCCTGCATGGTATTGAAGAACTGTTTGTCTTCATCCTCAGGGGAAGGGATTAATGCAGGTGGCAATTCTTTAATGGGTGAGGGATCGTTGGGTGCAAGGAATGGCTTGCCATGTAAAAACTCTTCTTCTGTAGCTTGTCCCTCTGTAAAGTCTAAGCATACTTTCTTATCAGCTCATATTCCACCAGGTGGTTCTTCTGCTTTTCTAACGCGCTCTCTTTGTTCCTCAGGTGGTCGTTGTTCTTTGGGAATAGGTGGTGGTTGGGGTGATGATTCCCTTTCGTTTCGTCTCTTCTCAGGTTTAGGAATATGGGATGTAGGGTGTCGAGGAAGGGTTTCACTGGGAAGAGTTGGTCAGGTAATCATTGGTGAAGGTAATTTTACCTGGGGAGTGGTCGGCAGTGAAGGAGTAATGGCGGGTTCTGAGACAGGGAAGGGTTCAGCAGGAGGGGAGTTCACTAATGGAGCGGTAATGGTTACAGGTGTCGAAGATGTGCTAATCAAATGTGGAAGTTTCGAATTCTTCCATTTCGGTATAGGATGATTGAATAAAAGGGGAAGCTTCGCCTTCTTTCTATCTGTGTCGACATCTATCTTGATAAGATCCGACTTCTTAGTGTGTGAAAGCATCACTGTTTCAGTGGTCCAGTCAATGACCGGGTTCATGGCGCACAGCCAAGGGATTCCAAGGAGAATTTGATCCCTTTGTCCTAGACGGGTGATATTGAATTTCCCATACATCGTTCGTTCATCTATTTTGACAATGAGTAAGCAGTAATGCGTGATTGGGCCTCCTTTTACATAGGAGCCATCTGCGGTAGTAACATTGAATGGTTTACTAAGTCGTCTTCACAAGATATTGTGGAGTTTCACGAATTCTTCTGAAATGAAAGTTCTGGCAGCTCCAGAATCGATGATGGCGGTGGTTTCGACGGATTTTGGACAAGTGTGTGAGATAAGAGTAATGGGAATGCAAAGTTTCTTTCATTCACCTACAGCATGTACAAGTCATAATAGTACAGATGGAGAAACATACGTCGATTTATTTCTCCAAATTAAAAATCCTGGGCCAACCGCCTGACGGTTTCTTCATCGTCACTTTCAGCTTCTTCAATCTTTGACCCAGACCCTGAAGCTTCGGTTTCAGTCTGGCGTACAGGAGTGGATCTCTCCTTCTTCTTGGGACAACCATTGGCATGGTGCCCAGGCTGTTTGCAGTTAAAGCATCTGCCCTTCTTCATTAGGTCAACCTTCTCGGCATGAGTAAGGTGATCAACTTCCATCACGTTCGGATCGCAGGAAGATGAGTACCAGGAGCTTCCATACTTCTGAGACTTCTTTTGTGGTGCATGATGGTTATGAATGGATTGGAGGTGATGATAAGAGTTGTCGATATTGACACATGTTTCATGTTTCAATGACTTTATCAAGAGTTTTGGGGACATCTCCAGTGTTGAACAGTCAGGTAAGGATACCCATGTTGAGACTGTCCTGGAAGAACTGAATCCTCGTTTATTCATTGGTGATTCCTGCCTGATCGGCAAGGAGAACGAAGTCAGCCGTATACATCTGCAGGTCTTTATTTCCCTGCTTCAAGTCATGGAGTTTGGTGATCATGGATCTGGCTGGATCAAGGGGTGCAAACGCCTTATTGAAACTTTTAAGGAAGTCGACAAGTTTGCCATATACATGGGGTGATTGCACATGGGCTTCTTTGAGGAAATGTTCCTTCCATAAGTGGGCGTTTCCTTTTTCCATAAAGGAGCAGATAAAGATGATCTTCTGCATATCTGTGGTGTACAACTTCTCATTGATGTCCATATATGCATGGCATGATAAGAGGAAGGACTTCGAGGTGGTGCGATCGCCATCAAAGATGGTAGGCATACCAATCTTGAATTCATGTTCTTTCATAGACATTCTGGGCAAGTAGTAATGTCACAGGGATGTAAACCTTTGTGCCTAAATGCACTGTCTTGCTGTCCACTAGGGCTTTTCTTGATCGGGCTGATTGAGTCAGTAGGTGGGGCCAAAGACTAGATAGTCGATGGTATCAATGATTCTAATCTTTTGTTATGAACTGGGGTAGTTCTGAACACAACTGCCTCAGAGAAGAGGTTTCGAGAGTTGTGGGTTCATTGTACTATGAAGACAGTCAAGTGCCTGAGAGGATTAGACTGGCTGAGTTGAATACGTTCTACAATGATGAAGATAGCTCCGAGTATAATGTACACAGAACTAGCTGAGTCGAGGCAAGTAAGCTCGCTTTAGACTAAGACTTAGGTGTGCTAAGCTTAGATATGATCTTAGA
>MU173019.1:62677-141718 GCA_016695475.1 Suillus decipiens
GAAAGTGATATACAAAGGAATGATGAGATAAGCGAAAGAGGAAATGTAAGTAACAAAGGAAAATAAGTGAGGCATCCAATGATTGTAACAACATAAATACGTATTCCAGGCCAAGTGTAGTTGCATCGGACAAGCTTGAGGGTACAATTTTGTCTGAAGTGTCTGGATAGGGGGTGATCATGGCAGTTATGGAGGACGCATAATTGTAAGTCATTGGCTTCCGGGACATAGATACGGTTGTTGCAGCAAAGGAAGCCACTATTGTTCACTGTCCATCTTGGATCCAAAGGTACCAGAAGATGTGTTTTGGTGATAGGGTCATTGGGAAGTGCGGTCAGGATGTCTTTCCAAAGGTTTCCCATATCCATAAGGACAGCTGCTCTAAGGACCGGAGGTGCTAGGGTTGTGGCTTGTAGGGATGAAGCCAGCTGTTCGGAGGTGAATACTGGGCGGAAATTATGAGGATTAACTTGAGTGTAGTCCTTATCCCCCTCTTTGGGGTAGACGTCCCAATGTCTAGTCAGGGAATCCAGTTTGGCTCCGAGTTTTCCAGGATGGAAATGGATGATGAGATTGAACTGATGGAGAAATTCTGACCAGCAAGCCTGATGGCGAGAGATGAGTTTGGTGGTGGAGAAATACTCAAGGTTCTTGTGGTCCATAACAACATCTATAGGCTTGGATGAGCCTTCTAGGTAATGTCGCCAGGTCCAGAAAGCCTCATGGATGGCTAGGAGTTCCTTGTCATGGGTGTCATAATTGAGTTCTGGCGTGGATAGTGTATGGGAGTAGTAGGCAACCAGACGAAGCTCTGAGTCTGGACATACAATGGAAAGTATTCCAGCAATAGCGTAGTCAGAGGCATCAGTTTCCACAACTATAGGAACATCCGGAATCCAGTGGGTAAGTACCAGAGCGGAAGTGAAGGCCTTCTTGAGTGTTTCAAAGAATTTCTGGCAGTCCTCAGAAAAGTTCCATGGAACTCCCTTGCATGTAAGCTGAGTGAGGGGAACTATGATATCCAAGTAATTGAAGATGAATCGACGATAGAAATTAGCGAACCTGAGGAAGGATTGAATGTCCTTGATCTTCCAAGGTTCCGGCCAGTTGACAATAGACTGGATCTTCTCAGACGACATTGTCAAGCCTTCCGGAGATAGTAGGTAACCAAGATACTCAATGGAGGATGAGTGGAATTCACATTTTTCAGGTTTAGCATAGAGTCGATGTTTATGGAGACAGCATAGTACTTCTCAGACGTGTTTCCTATGACTTGTAAGGTCTTCAGAATAGATAAGAATGTCATCCAGATACACAATAATGCATATATCCAGCATATCAGCAAACATGCTATTAACAAAGTGTTGGAAGCCGCTGGAGCATTTGTAAGACCTTCCAGCATTACCAACCATTCATAAGAGCCATAGCGCATATGGAAGGAGGTTTTCCACTCATCTCCTTCTGCTATCTGGACAAGGTGGTAAGCAGAATGGAGATCGATTTTGGTATAGACTTTGGCATGGCTTGGAGAGTCTAGGAGGTCAGCAATGAGGGGTAATGGATATCGGTCTTTCTTGGTAATCTGGTTAAGGCCACAGAAGTCCACACAAAGACGAAGGGAGCCATCCTTCTTTTTGACAAACAGGACAGGGGCTCCATGAGGAGAAGATGAGGATCGGAGAAGTCTGGATGAGATGTTTTTGTCAAGGGACTTCCAGAGGGCTTCAAGCTCGACTGGAGAAAGAGAGTATATGGTTCCATGAGGCAGACTGGCCCCTTCTTCTAACTCAATTTTGAGGTCATAGGGTCAGTGAGGAGGGAGCTGCCCCTCTTTGTCCTTGTCAAAGACATCTGTGAACTTGTGGTATTTGGAAGGGATTCTGGAGAGGTCTGGAGGATTGGATGGTATGGATGTGGATCGGAGGTTGACTTCAGATGGACGGAGGTAGATGCTGAATTGAGTAGATCCTTCTAACTTGCAGGCACAGCAAAATGCCACTGCATTTATCAGAGATATGTTAGGGACCGAGGTACCAGCGGAGGGTTCGGATTTGGTTGGAGGAGGAGTCTCTTCCACAGATTGGATGCCTGGAGGCAATGGAGATGTCAGAGAGGACATTTCTACCTCAGATGGGACTTCTGGAGGTAGCAGAGGTGTCGGATGGGAAACTTCTGCCATGGATGGAATGTCTGAAGGCACCGATGATGCAGATGGGTTCAATGATGTTTCTTGTATAGTCGTCCAGAACTTGATGCTGCCCAATATCCAGTCAATCAGCGGATTGTGTCGGGTGAGCCAGCTATATCCAAGAACAATATAACAAGAAGAATCCAAAGGGGTAACATAGAATGTATCAGAGGTGACTATGCCAGAGGAGAATCAGATGGACAAGTTTATGGCTTCAGAAATATTGTTATTGCAGGTACCATCAAACAAATGGAGTGGTAGTGGAGGAATCTGATAAGTAGGGATTTTGTGTTTTTGGACGAAACTAGTGTCTATGAAGCAGTGAGAAGAACCGCAATCTATGAGGGTGGGAAATTCAGATATATTGGAGAAAAACAGAAGAGAGATGTATGGGCATAGAGAGTTTGGATCCGGAAGGGTTACAGCATTGAGTCATAGCTCTGTTGTACAGGTTGGGCCAATGCAACCCCCATCCCATATGGAGTCAAGAGGGTCGCAGTGTGATGGTCAAACATTCTGTGACCTGTCAGTAGCCTTTTTTACAAAGTATGACCAAACCCCATCATTTCTGAGGCTTCAGACCTGTGGACCCGCAGTTTCCGAGATTCCCGCACTTTGGATACCTTCACACTTGTCCTCCCTATGTCCAGTCCAGTCCTAGCTAACCCCACTGGTGAGTTGTCAATTATTTCGCACATTCTTATGCCTCACGCACTGTTATTACATGTATTATCATAAGCCACAGTACCTCATGGCTTTTTACATACAAGTGTCAGCTGAAGCGGACTTGCCTAGTTTTGCCTATACCACTCCGGACTTTCATGTAGCATGTTATAAGGGACCCGTAGACACTATTCCACACCATCCTGTAGAAGGGGGATCGCCCCAGATACTTGGTCCCTGTCTAACAAGCCATAGGCAGGCAATTTTATAATCCATTCATTATCATTGCGCGAAACTCTATCCTCATCATCATATCAACCCTCCCATCACATCTATAACACCCCAAAGCACTTGCACTCTTTTATTACCCTCTCAGTCATTACCAACCCACAGGCCCAAAATTCCCGCACATCGGACATCCTGTATAGTCATCAGATTTGCCCATAGAGCTTCGGACTTTTGAGTCCCATATAGTGCGCACTTTCTTTTACCTCAGTAGACAGCAGATCCCTCAGGTCAAATGTACTTGTCCTACAAGTGTAGCAGCTAGGCAAGACTTCGACATATACTAGACTAGGTGGTAGTTCGCTATCAGCCTAGCTAGATTGTAGTCTTTACATCGGATCCATCGAAGGTATCTGGTTCCTGGATTTTGACCTTGCTATCATCCAAGGTGTTGTTACGATGGCTACTGCAAGCGAGATGGTTAATGGCTATGGATAGTTGAGCTAAGACCTGGTCTTGGGGGCTCAGATGGTCATCATCTTCTTCATCATCCGGGTACCCAACATCTGGATCATCATCTTCATTGTCTGGTGGATTATCGCGCAACTCATCATTGAAACAGATGGTCGGGCGTGGATTAGTGTCTGGGTCATCTGTGTTCAGGGTTGGTGTAACCAGATCCGGTCTGGTCAGATGAGCAGAGATGCTTTGTCCTATGTCGCTCATGCTTGCATGGCACTGAGAGAAACTGGTAAATGTTTGGACAATGGGTGTGGGGTCTCATTGGATCGGACCAAGTCTGGCTCCTTGGAGGGAGTTCTGAGTTTTGTGTGGAGGCATGATACAGGTGGTTTCGGAGATTGTACTCAGAAAGGTGTGAGTTCGAATATACTGTTAAGACTGTACTCAATAGGTGAGAGATCTGAAGGGCTTTGGCCTTAGTTCATACACTGTGCCCCTTTCCTGAATACTGCCCTTTATTTCAGAGGAGTAATATACATCCAAGGATCCAGAAGTACTTGTGTGATGGATCCGAGGGTCCAAAGGTATCGAATATGATATGTCCGAAGGATATCTGGAATGTATGGATGGAAAGAGTACATCCGAAGGGTATCCAGAGCATACGGATGGATTCAAGGTATAAGGCTAGTAGCAGATGAGGTCCATACTAGAAACTAACGGATATAGACTACTGAAGGTAGAGTTGAAAGTGTAGACTGTAGGAATCAATCCTAAGTCTCGGAAGATACTTGGAGCTAGAAGAGGCTCAAGTTCGGAGGAATGGAATGAGCAGAATCTAAGATGATATTCGAACTAAGGTTCTCTAGAGTTGTACATGCACTTTATATACTGTAGGTAGCTAGTACGGATAATCAGCGAGTCTGGGACTGGAGGGCTATGCACAAAGTATAACGGAAGTCTATTAGTAAATGTGCAGTGGATCAGTAAATGCACAGCAGATCAGTAAATGCGAGTCGGATATGAAGCACGGGTAATGGATCAGTAAGCAGGACAGGAATATACACAGCTGGGACACCGGTACAGGTAGATCACCGAAAGGGGATAGAAGCAAGTATGCACAGTGGACTTAGAACATGAGAAGCTAGGTGTTTTGGATGGGTGATCCAGATCGGATCTGTGGTCCAGTGTAAAGACTACAATTTAGCTAGTATGATAGCAAACTACCACCTATGCTAGTATATGTCGAAGTCTACCTAGCTGCTATACTTGCGAGGCAAAAACGTTTGACCTGAGGGGTTGCAGGCAAATATACTTCATCAAACGCTGCTATAAGACATGTGATACTCCTATAAAGTGATGCCAATGCTAGTGGTAGTGTTGCCACTGATAGCGTTATGGATTCCGTGGATGCCGACATTAAGTGCCTTGTGAAAGATAGATGCTGATAGTGCCGGTGAAACCAATGATACCGTGATGAGCACTAATGATGAGCGTGGTGATAGTGTGTACCAATAACTGTGATAGCACAGTATGCCGAGGGACAGCGAAGAGCGATAGTGTGATGTCGATGAAACCAATGATACCAATGAATACTGGTGCTTAGTGAAGATAGTGGTAAGGGAAGTGTCAAGAGCGAAGACCGTCAAAGGATCCTTTAGAGATATTTGGATTTCAAAGAAGATATATTTGTGTATAGTGAGAGCGGTAGCAGTACAGGAATCCTGCCTAATGAATGATATGATATAAGAAAAATGATTGTAAGTGACTTCTCCTACTGCTGTATGGTAGAAGGGGAGTGTGGAATGGAGAAGTCAGCAGTCTTTTATCATACATCGTAAGTACGCGGAATTGATAGGCAAGAGTAGTAGCGAGTATGTGAGACTTAGCCCTAGCAATATGTAATAGTGCTGCATGTGCTGTGGCACATGTTCTACATGTAATAAAGCTTGCTGTGGGATCAGCAGTGGTATATGGGAATGTACTATGCACCAAATGGAACTAGTTGGCATGGCATGGGCATTCAATGGGTATCAGTTTGTGGAACATGGTTCAGTACTGCAGCATGGTGGTCTGGCAAGGGTGCCGTAACCTCGGTAACTGTATATATCAATAGTGTTAGGGTTAGGGGTGGTCACGCTATGCAGTATAGGGGCTAGACAATAATGGAAATGGACTCATGCAAGGCCAGCGCCAGCTAGACTGTCACATCCCCTGGGGACTTTGAAATCTGACTGTCCCTGGTCAGGTATGCCATCAGCAAGGGACTTAGCAGAATTTCGATCATAGAAGTCATGTGGTGCGACACATGTCTCAGTGATTGCCATAAGGAAGTGGAAGTGTGGTACATGGTTCCATGGCCTTGGGACAATGGAAACGAAGAGTGGCACATTGTGGCCACGATCGGTAATTCCTATAAATTAGCCGCTGTCTGCATGGTTTTCCCTTCATCTTTTTACAACTTTTACCAATGTCTAACTACACCTTCAACTTCTCCTCTTTCACTGCGCCCACTCTTTTGGGCCCTCAGAAGGAGTTCATGATCCTTCACAAGAAACTCGAGGCATTCCTGAAGTCTATTCCAAACAATAAAGAAGAACTCACAGAAGACAAAGAGATCTGGATCTTGGGCTGGGACAAACTGACGGTATGCTTCTTTTCTTTTCTCTATTATTGATTTTGACTTGGCATTTTTTCTAGCTTGACTTAGAGCACTGCCGCAAGGAAGGCACTGAGCTGGGGCATGTGCTAACACTGTCCGAGGCTGAGATTGCTGCTGCCAGCTCGGTGTGACAGTCTAGCTGGTGCTAGCCTTGCATGAGTCCATTTCCATTATCGTCTGGCTCCTATACCGAATAGTGCAATGACCCCTAACCCTAGTGCCATCAATATATACAGTTACCGAGGTTACCGCGCTCTTGCCGGACTACCATACCGCAGTACCAAGACACATTTCCACAAGCCGATGCCCATCAAATGCCCATGCCATGCCAACTAGTTCCATTTGGTGCGTAGTACATTCCCATTTACCGCTGCTGATCCCACGGCAAGCTTTATTACATGTAGAATGCGTGCCGCAGCACATGCAGCACTATTACATATCGCTGGGGCTAAGTCTCGCATACTTGCTACTACTCTCACCTATCGATTCCGTGTACTTACGATGTATGATAAAAGACTGATAACTTCTCCTCTGTTCGATATTCCCCTTCTACCATACAGCAGTAGGAATAGTCACTTATAATCATTTTTATATCATATCATTCATTAGACAGGATTCCCATACTGCTACCACTATCGCTATACGCAAATATATTTTCTTTGAATTCCAAATATCTTTGAAGGATCCTTTTACGTTCCTCACTCTCAACACTTCCCTTACCACTACCTTTGCTAAGCACCGGTATCATTGGTTTCATTGCTATCACGCTATCACTCTTCGCTGGCCCCCGGCATACCGCGCTATCATGGATAACAGCATATGCTTTCACCACGCTTGTCATTAGCGGCCCTCACAGCATCATCAGTATTACCAGTACTAATAGTATCTACCTTTCATGTGGCGCTTAGCATTGGCATCCACGGAAAATGCAGCACTATCAGCAGCAATGCTACTGCTAGCACCGGGAACACTTTATAGGAGCATCACACATCGTATAGCAGTGCTTGACAAAGTATATTCACCTGTAACCCCTCAGGTCGAACATTCTTGCACTGCAAGGATAGCAGCTAGGCAAGCACTCGACATATACTAGTCTAGGCGGTAGTTCGCTATCAGCCTAGCTAGATTGTAGTCTTTACATCAGTGGTAGAGTCCACGCAGCTGTTTTGCAATCAGCTGCATGCCAAGAAGATAGCCGCAGAGCAAGTGGTGAAGAACTTGGAGAAGGGGAAGGGGAAGGAGAAGGTAGTGGAGGAGACTGCTGCAGTAGCAGAGGCTGCTGCTGATGCTGATGAGGAGGATGAAGAAGAGGCCCCCACACCAAAAAGGAAGGTGCGCCCTACCGCCAAGAAGAGTGCGGCAGTAGTGGAGTCAGAGGTTGAACAGCCTATAATGAGTTTTTTTGTATCGCTTATACTTGGATAGATTCGCTAATGGTCTCGTTTTTTAGCTGAAGGTTGGCCGCATGCGCGCATCCAACAATGGCAAGGAGCTATACTTGCCTACCAAGTGCAGCAATTGTGCTAGGCGGGACTTAGCGTGTGTTGGTGAGCCTGGCAAGGTGTGTGTGCCATGCCGCTGCGCTAAACACAGGTGCTTGCATAATACTGGTGAGTTTTCTTCTGTTTCTTTCTGGGCTTTGCACTTTGCTAACTCATTTCTCTAGTTCATTGTACTAGAGTTCCCATGGTGGAGATCGTGGTGCCCGGCCTGTCCAAGGGTACCATTGTGACCAGGTGTCGCAAGACACCTAAGGGAGCTATTGAGCTCTCTGACACAGAAGATGCCATGGTCACCTCGCTGCCATGCCCAGCTAAGGTCGCAAGGAAGGAGAGCCTTGCTGCAGTCACAGAAGCCAGGGAGGAGACTCCTACAGACCTGGTGCTGTTCCAGCAGCAGTTGAAGGAGCTGAGGAAAGAGGAGGACCTAGAGTTCTTGATGGGCACTGAGCTGGAGTGCATGGAGGCGCACTTTCTTCAGGCAGAGGGCCTGATGAAGGAGATGGGGACTGGGATGAGGTACCTCCGCGGCTGCTTGGACTGCCTTAGGAAATAGCTAGAGTACTTAGTCTTTTTTCTCTTTTTTCCTCCTTGTACTATAGAGTAGCACTTAGGATAGCGTGGTCCTTAGTAATGATAGGCGCTTATAGGCTTGCCTGAATCCTATGTGTGAATCCTAAGTGTCCGCGGTCTGCTTGAGTCCAAATGCCACCAAAATGCCATATCCAAATGCTGTGCGCTAGTCCATTTGGCACCTAAGGTAAAAGGAACATAAGGTAAGCGACCGCTCATGCATAGTTAAGATAAGAGAAAAAGGATACTGGGAGTCGTGCGAGGTACCGCTCGTCTTGTCTTCATCACTACTTCTGCCATCATCTATTCCTGCCTTTGGGATACTGCTGATGACTATCGGTATACTTCTTTGTCCATTTTGATAATGAATGGGCGGGGTGCACTGCCTCCACAGTAGAAAGTGAAAGGTACGGTAAATGTCTGTGCATGTTATTAGTTAGTCTTCAGTAGTCCTTTTGTGTAAGTATATATTGTCTCTGCGCTCATGGTGAGTATCATATGTGAGTGGTGCTGCATAGGTGTGATATATAGCGAAAAGGAAAAGGTCACCGGTTGAAGCCCAGGGTAAAACGGATGGTATCATACTTGGGATATATTATTTTCTTTTGTTTTTTTTGTGTTTTATGAATGAGTGTGGTATTAGTGAGTGTTGTTATAGGTATGAGATGGTGCTGTTGGGTTACCGCTGGTGGGTATATGAGCGCTGGGACTGGCACTATTCTTCTTCTTCGATTGACTCTTTCTTCGGCAATGGAAACCTCTTGTCCTGCTTTCATACCATGATAGCGCTATGCAGGCATGTGATGGCCTGTCATACTGTGAAACAAATATTAATGGTTGCTAGTGCACTGGGGGCAGCACTTTGCTTCCCGAGCCAAATGCTGATGCCAGTGACCAGTGATAAACCTGTTAGCCGCGACACAGTGAATGATACTATAAGGCCAAGGGTGGCCATCATTGGTGCCTGGTATTTCTTCTGTAAGTGCTAGCCTGGGTGCACGTGGCAGCTGCAAGTTCTGCTGTATAGTCTCTATCTGTGATGGCAATACTTCGATTAGCGGTGGACATTTGGTAATGGCTTCAGTGATTGCATCTATGAACAGGGTTGCTTCAACATTGATACTATACCTTGTCGGTAGACATTCGTGCTCTATCTCAGTGGTGTCTGCTTCTTCGTTGGTAGTAGCGCTATGGGTAACGGTAATTGCGCTTTCCTGGGGGATAAGTGTTTCACTATAAGAATCATGTATGGTATTGTCAGCATTGCATATATCATCTGGTAACAAACTTGGTTCGCTATGTTGAACTGGCGGTAGCGCTATGTTGAGCGGTGATGCTGCTGGTACTGGGACTTCATCTTGGCATGCTGTTGGTAAGATTTCAAATGTTAGCAGTGTTGTCATGATGTCAGTAGGCGTCGTTTGTTCTTCGGTGGCAGTAATAGGGGATATTATGGCGTGACGTGTATCTGCATCAGAGTACTCAATAGCGTCCTCCTCATAGGAGTCCGCCAGTGGAGTGTCTGCTGGGCAAGCTACCGTGCATTTGAACATTTTGTTGCCATGACCTGGATATGCATACAAAATTGCATTAGCAAATTCTTCATAATCATTACCGTTGTATTCTTCTAAACACTCCCATAGCTCGGCTTCATCAGGGTGAGCATACCGTGTGGCTGCTTTGATACGCACTACCTTTGTGATACCGGCCATGTCAGCTAGTTGATCTACCATAATGAGGAACATTAGCAAGTCCGCTGGGTTACTGTCGAAGAATGGTGCTGCTGGTGTGCAGTGTAATGGCATATGGAACGTAGTCATGAATAAGCGCTTGGTATGGGATGATATCTGGAACTGTCAGCACAAAATACACAGTAAGCGGTTTTGAGCGAAGATGGAAATATACCAAAGAACCCCTCATGGTGGGCTCCAATTGTAAAGACTACAATCTAGCTAGGCTGATAGTGGACTACCACCTAAGCTAGTATATGTTGAAAACTTGCCTAGCTGCTATACTTGCTGTGCAAGAACGTTCGACCCGAGGGGGATGCTAGTTGGATATAGTCTGAGTTGCCTAATATAGTGTGATAGGGGCCGATGATAGCGAGAAAGTTGCCGAAGTTGCCGAGATGGTTTCCGAGGGTAGCGTGATGTATGCCGAAGCTGCGCATGGCGTGGGAAAATATTACTAAGCAGCAGTGAAGTGGTATAGCAGTATAGCGAAGGTATTGCGTGCAGTGAGATAAGGATTTATTGTGATTTTTGATAAGGATTGTATTTAGTATAATGATTGAAACTATACCGACAGGTAATAGTGACTTCTCCTACTGAGTATACAGTAGAAGGGTAGTGAAGTACTAGTCTCGGTAGGTAGGAATTTATATACCTAAGTAATAGTGATGGAGATGGAAGGGATAGGAAAACCATGCAGTAGACATGTAATAAGGATGTACTACATGTTACAAAACATAAGGCAAGGAAATTTACATACCGGCATGGCTAGGTGGATATAGGACGGAACAGAATTCTTGAGCCTTCAGGTTGCCTAATGGGTCTTGGCAAGTCATGGGAGCTGCGCACAGCACAGGAAAGTTGCCATAGGGTGGCCACTGAGCTGCAGTGAGGCTGCCGGAGCTCGGAACAGAGCCAGAGATAGGGGTAATGCATGGGAAATAGGCTCAGTAAGGGATGGAGAGGCTGAGGGGTATGTGTAATGATAGGGAAATACTTTGGGCTTGATACCTATATGATAATGGGGTCATACAAGCCTATAGTGAGTTTGACTGGCACACCGGATAGAAGCAGGATCGATCTGATCGGATTGGATCTGATCAGATCTGAGATCAGATGTATGAAATATGACACATATTTGCCATGTACACGACTTGAACACATCACTAACAAAGCATCTTGTTGCCAGACCATGGCAAACCTATATCATGTGTGTTTGAGCTGTGTTCTTGCTCCACTAAAGTCAGTTGGTCTTGATGGACTTCATATGGCAAATGGGGATGGTGCTCTCTGCTGTTGCCATCCGTTATTTGCTAGCTTTGTCAGTGACTACCCAAAATAGCTCCTTGCTACTGGAATCAAGTTTGGAGAGTGTCCAAAATGCGATGTCGATGTTACGAACTGGGGTGGTTCTGAACACAACTGCCACAAACAAGCAGTATCGAGAGTTGTGGGTTCATAGTACTAACTGGGCAAAGGCTTAGTACAAGTCATGGTAAACAGCGAAGACAGTCAAGTGCCTGAGAGGACTAGACTGGCTGAGCTGAGTACGTTTACAACGACGAAAGTAGCTCTGAGTAGTGTTACACAGGACTAGTTGAGTCGAGGCAAGTAAGTTCGCTTTAGACTAAGGCTTAGGTGTGCTAAGCTTAGATACGATCTTAGATGACTAAGGATTGGGAGTCCTTAGTGAAGGAAGAATCCAGGTAAAACCCAGTAAGATTAGAATGAGGAAATACAGCATATCTACAAGCATTTATATACTAAAGTAGAAAGGCACTTTAGGGCGAGCTCATTAGATATAATAAAGTTGCATAACCAAAGAAGGAAGGCAACGGAAGTACAACGTGTTGAATGCATGACATCATAAGAGGTCAGAGTGAGTCAGAGATGAAGCCGAACCGTGTATGAATGTATGGTTAAGTAACCATGGGTGAAAGTGATATACAAGGAAATAATGAGGTAAGCATAGAGAGCATAAGTAAAAGAAAAGGAAAATAGAGGGGCGTACAATGACTGTAACAGTCGATGCCGATGAAATGGGTAGCAATACTGCACCATTTCATTTATGAAAACTGAGTGAGGTACTAGATGCCCTTGCTACTCTCAATAAAGGGAATTTATCCTTTGTTTGCACTTGCTTAGTAGCAGGCATCAAGCCCATCATCCATCCTTTCTTGGAAGATCTCCTGTTTGCCAACATTTTCCATGCAATCACACCAGATGTATTACACCAACTATATCAAGGCTTGATTAAGCACCTCTTAGGATGGTTGTCGGCTGCTTGTGGGGCTGCCAAAATTGATGCTCGTTGTCAGCATCTTCCTCCTAACCATCATATCCATCTGTTCAGGAAGGGCATCACTAGCTTGTCACATATCTGCCACTTTCTCCTTGGTATTGTGATTGGTATCTGATTGCCCAATAATCTAAATGCAGGCCAACTTCTACAAGCAGTGTGGGGTCTGCTTGATTTCCTCTATCTTGCACAATATCCTTGTCATAGCTCAGAGACCCTGCAGCTGCTGGATGATGCACTCAATCTTTTTCACAACAATAAGAACATTTTCATTGAGCTGGGTATCCAAAAAAATTTCAATCTACCAAAACTGCATGCAACACGCCACTACACCCTCATGATTATGATGTTGGGTACAACAGATAATTATAATACAGAATACACTGAATGACTTCATATCGATTATGCAAAGGACGCTTACTGTGCTACAAATCACAAGGATGAATTTGTGCAGATGACACACTGGCTCGAACGAAAGGAGAAGGTGCTGCACTATCACACAACTCAGCCACACTCATGATCCATGCCTCTCTAGTCAAACACTGGATGTGTTGGCACACAATGTCCCATTCCGAAGTCTTCCAGTTTTCCACAAGATCAAGTGGCTCTCAGTGGATACTCATGGTCATGGCAACACAACAGTCACATTGGACTCTGTGCATGCCAGACCACAGCAGAGCTCAGGTTCTTCTCCATTGGCTCATCAGTCAGATACAGCTCTTGTGAGCCTTGGTCCAAATACTGATATTGTTAGTGCTGGTATACAAGGTATGTTTCCCACCACTATTTACAAGGTTATGAGTTACTCACTGTCAACTGAGTCTAGGTTTCTGTGTTGGCCAAGTACAAGTCATTTTTGCATTACCATCAAAGTCACTTCCACTCCTTTTACTGCCAACAGTCCAGGTACCCAAACACTTAGCTTACATCGAGTGGTTTACACCATTCTATTTGGCTCCTGATCAATGCCATGGACTTTATGAGCCTTCACAATCTTTCCATGGTGGTGAAAAATTGGCAAGTATTGTGCCATTGGCAAACATTGTGCATAGTGTCCACCTGATACTGAGTTTTGGTGCTGTCATCCCATGAGAATGGATGAGTGATATGGTTCTAGACAATTGTAACACTTTTGGGTTGAACTCGTATTTAGATAGATACACATTTTGTATATTCAAGTAATTCTTGACATTTTGTGATATTTGCATAGTACATTATCGTCTTCTAGTGATTTTATTCCTAATTCTTGTAATTAGATGGAATTATCTGAATCACAACTTTTTGTTAAAATTATAACATTTTTTCCTCAGGAGGTTTTTCCTGATGTGGCTGTGAAGCAGGCTGCTGTGCAGAGCCCCATGTAGAACTAGCATAGCCGGTCTTAGGAGCTGATGCTGGCAATGTGCTCGGTAACAAGAATATGGTGGCATTATACACCTCCATGATGTCATATGGATCATCTGGGTGGTGATTGGTGAGCTTAATCTCGAGCTGTCTACCTTGCTGAACCTCCGAATTTTAAGGTTTAGAACAAGATATAGAATTCCAAATCCCAAGGGAAGTCATCCATTAGTGGGCAAATGGTTGTGGATGCTTCATATTTTGGATTTCGCACAAAACGCTGACAAAATTTGAAGTTATGTGCGCATCTTCATGTTAGCTTAAATTTCAAATATTTTCATTGCATTTTGTACAACATATAAACCTCCCCTAAATAACGAAAACCCCGATGTGTGTGGCATGTGAGGGTGGTTGTGTCGCTACTGCACGCTGCATTTGATCGACATCTTTTGATATGCCGTCGGCAGTCGAGCCCGCGCTTTTGAAAACGCTATGTTCCCACTCCATTTCCCCTCAACTACCTTTAATACCCAACCATAGTCTGAGTCCCAACCTTCCGAGGTTGGCGATATTGAATGTGATCATTCTGATTATTATTGATACTTGGCGGAGATACCTTTCAACTTGGTACTATGAGAGACTCAGCGGAATTGGAAGACCAGCAGGTAAGTTGAGCTGTAATACCATGCCAACGTTTGTTTTTCGCTTGAATCCATTGAGCAAGCTTTATTTGTGACATCACCTGGGTACTATATGTTTGGGTAGTGGGTATCAAGTCCAGGTTGACGAGTGCACGTGCACGTTGCAACATTCCTGCTCTATTTTACATGGCATCCGTGATATATATCCAAGTTTTACACCGCGGACGTCTGCGCGATAGCCTCCGCTTCATCTGGGCTCTTTGCATCCGCCACTCCTCCACCCATAATCGCTTTCATGCCACGAAGTGGGCCTCCGTCAAGCTGTCAGCCATGTTCTCATTAGTTAGTCAACGTCACAAGACAGACAACGTACAAGGCCTTCAAGGTGATCCGCCCTACCCTCGTCCGTCACTGTCACTTCTACCGAAGGAACTTCGTCATCCGCAACTTCCAGCGGCATCCCACCCTAAGACATCCCTGAGCAATACCTTGTATTGGATACCCGACACACTCACTTGAATCCGTACCTCTATCCTCACCCACGCCGTATTAACCATGGGTCCCTTTCGCGTCCATGTTCCCCCACCCAATCGTACAATTGCGCCCACCACTTGTGCAATACACAACCCATGGCTCACAAGTGCGATATGTTCACCCCTCCCGGACCTTGCAACATTCACCACATGAGGAAGTACAACATCCCTCACTGCTCTCTCACCCCTCCTCATTAGATCTTCCGCCGACTCCCCACCAGGAAATGCCACGTCTCTCTCGTTTTCATATAAAATCGGGTACTTTCCCTCCGCAAAGTGAGCTTCGAGCGACTTGCCCGGCTCCCGTATGCATGTCTGACGCCCTTCTGCAGCTCCAAAGTTTTGTTCTCTGATCTGGGCGATGGTGAAATCATGAGTAGGCTTGGGTGTGGGCTGTGCGTCTAGTACCGCTTGGGCTGTGTCCCGTGCGCGGGGTAGAGGGGACGCATAGATCTTGGTGAATTGTGTGTTTGCGAAGTATGAGCCTACGGCACGTGCTTGCTGTTCTCGGGTTTAGCTTGAGCTGATGGAGAGGCGGGAGAAAGGCTTACCTGCGTCCCTGATTAGCCAAGATCAGTCGCGATGCTCATTAGATAAACGCGTATCAAGTTGCCACTTACCTCTTTCTGTGAGAGGACATTCTGTGCAACCCGACCAGAGAGCTAGCTGCAATTATCTCGTGATCAGTGGGTATCGCCAGACCACTAATTCATCCTTACCACATTGTGCGTGGACTCTCCGTGTCTAATCTGCGCATACACATTAGCGATGTTAGAAGAATCTCCCATATATTTAGTGGGCGTACCAATGTTACTGTAAGCATCTTGTCTGATCAAAGGATGTTGATGGTATCTGACACCAGTGATCGATCCAATGGCCTGTTTTATTTACATACCGAAGTGCAACCGAAATGAGGCTATAGCGTGTCGGAGCATAAATTTGACATCAACGCCCCCGTTATATTTAGCACGATTGTGGTAGTTCCATGGAGTTTTAGAAATCTTTACTTCCTTCGGTGTGTAACTTGCCAAAGAATGAGAATTCTTTTCAATCATAAGTCCCCTTTGACACAACTTTGACGCGTTGATGATAGATCGTGGCCACCGGAGGGCGACTAGTTGAACTCAGGGTTCTGGCATCTACAAATCCTTCTATCAGACGCTTAAATTGTATTGTCGGGCCTATAAGACTGGAAAAAAAACCGAGACCATAAGTAAAACACTAAGGTCGGAGGACTTACCGCAAAATAATAATCGCGGGAACCAAACCTATCTTGGAACATGATCATGACATTCGCTTCATTCACTTACAGAGGCTAGAAATACGGACTCCGGAGCTAAAAATTGCTGAGGCAGAAAGAAGTTCCACAAAATTGACATGCTGCATTTTTATGGAGCCAGCTTGGTTCTCACCCGTTTCCGAGTGGAAGATCAGACGGCACTGGTAAGCTAACTCAAAAGTACATCGCAAAAGTAGCGATCGGCGACTGACAATACCGAACGACCAAGAAAGTGATGATATTCGGGAAGCCGGAAAACGTGGTTTAATCGCGCCATACGTATTATTGGGGAAATCGCTTATTGTAAAGTGCCAGTCCGAGTGATCTGCATCGAGCGAGTACCGGTTGTCTGCAAAAGCCGATGTGCCACTAATATGAGGTGGGAACAGACACGGGCGAGAGAGGTGGAAGAGGCCCGTACACCTGGTATGTGAATGGTGTGTAAAATCTCTGCGTTTCTGGTCGTTTGTAGATTAGTACATCTTTCTGGTTGGGGCAAGACTGCGGAATCACCGTATCTGGAAGGAAGACGGTGTTAATAATTTAACATTGGGTACCAAGGATAGACTCAGCCGTTGCGCGCATTGCACAAAATAGAGTAGACGGTCAGCTGAATGCCCAGTCAGAGAGGTTGTCGCGGATGCTGTAGGTTGGCAGTAAGCCATGCGCCACCATGTGCATTGAGTAGCAGCAGGCTCAGCGGGGAAAGTTACGTACATGGATAGACAGCAGATCATACTTTGCGCCTACTTTCTTTGTTGGGAATCGCTACTAAATTGCTCTGCAGGAACATACTAGCTAAGCTGACAGTCACCGTTCTTTGGTCGTTCCTAACCGACAAGCGCTCTGTGAACAGAACTACTGGTCAACAAACAAGCATCAACATAAGATATTCGTCGACCAGCTAAGTACGCAAAACATCAGAAACCGTCAAACCAGTTGCCGTGAGTTTTCTCTTATTCATTTGCATCTAGCATCATAATAACAGCGACGTTTTTAGCAGATATTCTTAGCTCATAATGAACCGACCAGGTGTGTTCCCAGCTTGTTCTGGCGCCATTATTGCACTTAGTTCCGCCCAGGTCAACCACTACAGCGACCACCAAGTCTTGCTCCTCCAGCCGGTTTGTCGTCGCAATTTCGCTCTCCCTACCCAACGTCACAGTATTCTTTACCACAACGGAGTTATCCGACACCAACCCTTCAGCAACAAAATGCGCACCGAACGCCTGCAATTGCACCAGGTTCTAATGTCACAAGTTATGCAACGCAGGCAGGGCAGAGTGGGTCAGGGACTGCAAGTGCAGTAGCGCAGAGTAGAGACTTTGGGCCTGATGATTTCCCAGCACTTGGAAGTCAAGCAGGTCAGCAACCACTAAGCGGCCAGAACTCGTCTCAATCACAGAACCCACCGCCCGGGGCTGATCTCAGCGCACCACCCGGTGTACCACCTCCGGGAGTAAGCCCACATGTGTCGAACGGGACGCATCATCTACTTCCGCATCAGCATAACGCGCACCCACAGCTGCATAATCCACAACCGACACATAACCCGCTTGTGCAGGCTCACCATCATCCACAGACTCCCGCGCAGCAAGTGCTCATGTCCGCAGCAGACCGGTGGGGCTTACTTGGCCTGCTCGCAATGATTAAGAACGCTGGTGTTGATGCAGATGGGGGTCTGAGTAGCGTCGGTACGGATTTAGGTGCAATGGGACTTGACATGAGTTATGAGGGGTATGTCATGCACTACTAGACGCCCCACCGTTTCGCTTATGTTGCACGAAAGAAATCTGTATTCGACATTTGTTACGCCGTGGGCAGATCAATCTGCAGCCCATGGCGTTGAACCTGATTTTCATCTGCCTCCGTGTTATAGTGCTCAACCGCCCGCATTAGGACCAGCCAAGGCTGGGGCTTTTAGTGATGAGACTCTGTTTTTCATGTTCTATTCAAGTCCTAGGGATGCACTGCAAGAAATCGCAGCGCAAGAATTGTAGGTCTCCATTCATATTCCAGAAAACTTTCGAGACCCCAGTGTTATTTTGGCTGCCTTAACTCATGGATTCGAACTGACTTGTGACCTCACAGGTGGAATCGTAATTGGCGATACCACAAAGACCTACGGATTTGGATAACGAAAGAAAGCGGCAGTGCTCCATCATCAAAAATTCCAGGGGGCGAAGCAGGGACATACACATGGTGGAATCCCGATGACTGGTGCAAAGAGCGTAAAGAGATGAGCGTTCGCTATGCAGACCTCGAAGAGAAGACAGTTCCAGCATTCGTGATGGGACCAGGTCTGGTGTTGGCACAAGCTGGTCAAACCATACCTGGGCAGCAGGTGCAGGGTACCGCAGGGCAACAGGGAGGAGCACAGTCTGCTGGGCAAGCTAGGATGCAGATGGCGGGTATCTAGGTTGGAGTGATGACTTATCATTGCATTCGATTCGCATGTGTGCTTACGTATTTTTAAGTTCTGCTTCATCGCCATTTTTTTGTGAAGTGAACCGGATTGTATCTGTGATTTTGTGCATCCATGAATTCTTAAAATTGGTCACCTGACGCGAAATGAAGTTATATAATCACAGAAAGCCAATTGCAAATTGGCAACTTGAACTTGATCGAATAATTGTGGCCGCTGAAGCTGGCTCAAGGAGACTTGAGAATCAGTAGCGTACTGCGCCTCATGCTGTCACGCTCACTATTCCGAACGACTACTCTCTTCTCTCATGGTTCATATTGTTCATATTCGAGGATGGCATTCTCGACGAGAAATCTTGGTCCAAACCATGATCTCCTCCAAATGCTGTCACGAAGTGAGTTTCTTCAAGTTTGAACTGGAGAGGGAATCCTCAACCCCCAACATAGATTTAGAGCATGAAGACTCCCGTCCGAACAGAAACAGTCACAAAGTTCGTGCGTTTGCACGAGCTATCGAGGCTATTGGCGCGCTGGAGGAACCCGTGCGAGATGTAGCTCAAGTGAAAAAGGTCAGAACTATTTGCTGCAGACCCCGCGAGTTTAGTATTTAATACTAGGGACTCTATACAGCTGAAAGGGGTAGGCATCGGAATCAGCAATAGGATAGACGCGTTCTTGTCGGGTAAAGATTATGTTCGTAGGTGTTACGCGTCTTACAAGTGTTCGTGGGTTTCATGTGTCTCAAAGGACCCGGAAGCTGCTATCGAGCGTTCTAAAAGAGCATCGAAATCCAAGACAAGAGAAGATTCTGATCCTGAGGAGAAGCGAAGGAACAAGATAGCTCGGTCATTGACGTCTGTTTCTTCCATTGGGTACTACATGTTCACCCTGCATCGACTTTGACGGTGTTCTGACAAATTGTATAACTACAGCCCAACGACTGCGAAAGCCCTCGTTGATGCGGGCTGTACATCCATTGCGGACCTGAAGAAACCGAAATTCTTTGACATGTTGAATCCCCTGCAGCAGGCAGGTGTGCGATACTACGAACATTTCGAACGACCTGTAGAGAGAAGTCAAGCAGAACTACTTGCTGTACGTCATTTTATTATTCCTCGAAGAACAACCGGCTCATCAATGTTTAGAAATTTATTTCGGAGAACATTTCTCATAAATTTCAAGTTGAGCTCGTGGGTGGCTAGTAAGCGACCTGCATCCTTTTTCTCTTCTCTGCGTTAACTTCAATAGCCGACGCGGTGCTCGATCGTTCTTCGGTGTTGATATTATGTTGACTCACCCTTCGCATGTTCACGTCCCTACGCCCCCGTCAAAGAATGGCTCGATTTCACAGGGAATGAACAGTGTGCCTTTTCGCACGTCATCTAAAAAGCTACGGGAGGCTCAGGACTCGCTTCTCATGCGTGATGTGGTCTGCCCGCTTGAAAGCCGTGGCCTCATCGTCGAGGCGCTGTCGCAGGGATCCAGGAGGTGGCAGGGCGTAATACGTCTACCTGAAAGGACTGCAGACGGAGCTTTCGAAGAACGTTCCCAACGAATCGAGCGTATTCGCGAGAAGCAGGGCCTTTATATTCGATTGGACTTGAAGTAAGTTTTGATAAATATCTTTTGGTGCACTGGTTCAATGGCCTGCAGCCTTGCCCCTATGAAGTCGAAGGGTGCAGCGTTACTCACGTTGACTGGAGACAAGGAGTTTAACCTTGACATCCGTACCAAAGCTGCTCGACTGGGCCTACTTCTCAATGAATTCGGTTTGTGGAGATGGACCTCTGATCCATCACTCCCAGAGGATGCAGGGGAAGGGTACTGGACGTTTGTAGAAGGTGAAAACGAGGACGCTGTCCTGCGCGAGCTCGGCATGGATTATGTGGAGCCGATAAAACGCAACTTTGCGTATCTCACGAAGTCTGACTCGGACGTGTCGACCATGGGTAGGCCGCGGAAGAAAGTTGTGTAGTTCTGTTTGCATCTACATATCATACTGCCACATAATGTCATGAGTTGTTATGTCAAGGGTTGTTATTTAATCATTGGTATAATTCCAGGTACTGAAAACTGCACGCCAAAAACCCTGACGTGAGCAAATGGATGATTGGAGATGAGGATATGGAGGTATGAGGAAGGACTGGCCCAGCAAAAGGCATCCTCTAAACTTCCCTCGCAAGCGCCACTTGAATCTCTCACGTACTACGACCATCGCCCATCTACATTGCACAGAAAGGCCGACGAAAACCGGCATAAAGGTAATGATGAATGGGTGTGAGTCTGCAAGTTTTTGTTGATTAGAATGTGTGGTCTGCCTGGAGGGGATTAGTATTATAAGCTTGACCAGCAGACTCGGAAAGAAAATTAGGGACGTACAAAGAGCGTCCCCTCGATGTTATGTGCGTTTCTATGTCAGACATTATCTTTTGTCATCGTGATTTCTGGTTCGTTAAGCATTGACAACTAGCATTTCGTCTTCGCCAGTAGACAAGCAATCTTTTCGCAAAACAAACATCGAGAGCATACCTTATTTATATCATTCAAGGTATCAGCGTTATTAGTGCTCTCCGTCCAGCTCCTCTGAGCATCAATAGTGTTCATCTTGAACATCAAGATCCACAAGTTCCAAGAAGCAGGACAAAAAAAGTTGATCCATAAGATGGAGTCGCATGGGCCAATACCATCCTTCGTATTCGCCCTCACTGCTCTTGGGTTCAACATGAACACCTAGTTCGGACCCACGTTTCAAGTGAGGGCCGACGATGACTACCGTCTGGGGCGTATATGCGTGAGCGCGAGATTCGCAACAAAGGATGACAGAAAGGATCAAGCAGAACAGACCTTCCCTCCACATCTCCACCGAATCCGGAAACATCTAATAAAATACTCACGATCCTCCGCATATTGGATATCTAGCCAAAAGACATCCAGTGGGAAATCCTCCTCGTCGAACCTATTCTGCACACCGCGCAGGTCATCTGAACTGACCTAGTTCCAGCGGCACTGGTGATGGCCGAGTAACCAATGGGCCGGGAGGGGTACTGTTCCTATTAGGTGTGTGTATTTGGTGAAGACATCGGTTGGTGTTGGACCTGGGAGTAAGAATATGTCTAGGGCCTCGGATATCCAGTGCGTTTCTACGTCACCTTTTCCATGAGCGAAATTGATCCATATTTCCGGTGTAAGGGCATTGAAAACGGCCACCGTCGACGCTGCAGAATGCGCATGCATGAGCCGTAGATAGAAGTCGGCGATTTTGAGAAGTATGCGAAGACATCTGCATTGTAGAGACGAAAGGGGTCTTGCGGGGAAGAGGTTGTGGCAAGTTGCAAAAAAAGTATTTCTTAAATTTATTTTTGGAGGTAAACGTAGGCGCGGTTGGGGAAGGTTATATCGAAGAAGATTCAGTTGATGGTGAGTATGAAACATACCTCTGTCTGGGGTTTCTCTATCCACATGGTGAAGGTGAAGGTTTATTCCAGAAGGCGTTTGGGTGTCACCTTCGAACCATGCTGCAGGATTGACTTAGAGGACGGATTGTCCCTCGCCTTTGATGCGTTCAGCTGGTTTAAAATCCTCTTTTATTCGGATGTTCCATGTGTAGTAAGCCACGCGCATTCAACATGGCCTGTTCCACGCCACCCCAGATATTGAGAGCGTTAAAGTCGATGACGAGCTCCATATCCTTCTTCAGTCCATAGACAACCTTGGCTTCAATCACTGGACAAAGGTTCTCCGATGAGCAGCTTCGTTATATCATTTCCTCAGTTCGTCCTCTTCGTCCATTAGTGAAGCCTGGGCCTGATCAATGAAGGCTAAGTACAAGAAATTCGGAGGTTTGATTCAGTATAGGTGCCATGATGATAGGGATTCTTGTGCACGTCTCTACGACAGAAATTGGGCTGAGAACATGTTTTGAAGTCGAATGCTTTGAAAGGGGCCGGGGAGAGCTATTAGGAGGAGAAGTGACCTGGGACCGCATTTTCTTGTTGTGATGATGAATGGATTGGTATGGCTTCTTGCACTAATTGTTCATCTGTCGATTGTATAAGAACCAGACGCGGGCTCACATGTCACAGTGCCTGAGATGCTAAATTATGGAAAACCGGACCACTTCCAAGGCTTCCACTTGTCAGAACCCTAGTGAGGTATTCCATTGGCCTCCAAACACCCAATCTAATATGTCATGTAAATTTATTCCCGCTACCATAAGGGAGTGGGTGATATCGTGTTTTACCACCCGGGGGCATTCAAATCGGTCGTCTTCCTGCGTCTGTTGCTCTTGACCTTGAATCGTATCCTTCTTTCGTCTTCGTTTGCTCGGCGATTTGGCCCAAATTCGCGTTTCGCTGAAATCCCCGTGGCCTCAGTGATTCATTGCCGTGCTCTCACTACCGACGTCAAGTTTGAGGTCGCGTGTGGTCTCAATGTTATGTTTGGGATGAGCTGGATTGCTGCGTGGCCACCGTTATGTGGGAAGATGAGATTCCCGTCTCCATTCCTCCATGTCTGGCTCTCAAGGTGACAGTGTCTCATCGTCCTCGTTTTTTAGTATCCGCTGATTTCCTTCTGTGTTTCTAGAAACTCCATGTATACTCAGTGTGGTAATGTCAATCATATTGAACCTACTGCTGATGACGGTGAATCATCTCTGTCTTCGTCCTTCGTCTATTGTCTCGTAGATGTTGAGACTCGAACTTCACTGTTCATCTTTTCCGAAGGGCCATTTCAATCAGGGGCCCCATGAGTTTTCAACTTAGGAAGTCTCGTGAGTCGTCAGGTGGAAGGGTTAAAGACCAGTGTGTTTAACACGACCCTTGGACTACGCAGGTTCGAAACCTGCTGTACTCCAGTTTTTATTCTATTGGAACACACTTTGACATTCATTCATGGATGATTTCTTTAGAAATTCATCGTAACTGGTCTCAGCCAGGTGGCTGCCACAACAGAATCAAAATCTATTGCTCTAAGATGGAATATGCAGGTTTGAAATTTGAAACCAACATGGCTTTTTTCTATTGGAACACGCCTTGACATTTACTCATAGATGTTTTCTTTAGCAGTTCATCATAACTGGTCCTAGTGGTTGTCACAACAGAATCAAAATCTGTTTCTCTTGGACTGTACAGGTTCGAAACCTGCTGATGACAAGGTTATTTCTATCGGAACACAGCTTGACATTCACTCATGGATGGTTTCTTTGCAAATTCACCGTAACTGGTCTTACTCTGGTGGTTGGCACAACAGAATCAAAATCTGTTTCTCTTGGACGTACAGGTTCGAAACCTGTCTACAAGGTTTTTTCTATCAGAACACACCTTGATATTCACTCTCATGAATGGTTTATTTTGCAAGTTCACCGTAATTGGTCTTAGCCTGATGGTTACCACAACAGAATCAAAATCTGTTTCTCTTGTACTGTGTAGGTTCGAAACCTGCCGATGTCAACGTTCTTTTTCTATCAGAACACACCTTGACATGGATGGTTTTCTTAGAGGTTCATCTTAAGCCCTTATGCAAATTGTTGTTGCAACATCAATATTTACTCCATGGCGAATCGTGCCTTCGGACACGTTCGAAACACTAATTACATTGTGTCGTGAGGCTGCCGCAGGTTTTATGTAGTTTTTTTCGGGTTTAGTCAATGGCATATTGGATGAATCGATGTCTGTACACAATATCAGATGCTGATCTGAGGACCACTGCATTACTTATTTACAGTGATTTAGAATGCACTCGATCAGGAAGAATATTGCAAACAGAGAACTATTAGTATTTTGAGCATTCTTTGCTCTCGGGGTACATACGACCGTGTGTCTAGAATTTAAATCATGGTAATCACTGTTCACCAAGGTGGGACATATGTCCAAACCAAACCTTCTTTGTTCGAAGCCATTGCGTCTTGGTATGGTTTATGCTTCACAGACACAAATTAGTACCATATTTTTTCATCGTCTGTTGTCACAACGTATATTTCTTGCAGCTGAAGTTTCTGCACACGCATGAAATAACTGAAGATCAATAAAATTTAAATTTTTCGAACAGTGGCGAGCCGTGTTCGGAGGCCAATAGAAGCGGCTTACCTTACTAGAAGGTCATGAGAAGTAAAAGCCTTTCCATTACATATTGCCAGCCAACAAACGTCCACAATGGACAAAAGGACTTCAAGTCTACTAAGGAACATCCTCGTCCATTTACCCTGGTATAGATACGATTAATTGTACAGGTTATTTATTGATATACACACGATTACATTAATGTTAGTGAACGCAACTCGATCATCGACATTCCAACACGGAATTGCAAGCCTCGGAGGTAGGTTTCTCCATTCCTTGGCTTACGATCGCTGACTGCTTCAGTTCGTGATCGTATGAAGCACTCAAGTTACTGGAGGTTGATTTTCCCGAGTCAGTTGCACGAGATCGGGTTTTTGCCTGTGCACGCTGAGAAGCACCGCGTTGAAATTCATTGATAAACTCGATAAGTGTTGGAGTCGAAACTAGTGGGGATGCCGTTTTGTCCCAGAATTTCTCAAGAAACTATCGTATAGCAATCCGATAAGTGTACAGCTAACTGTGCAAACGCGATGCGCACCTGTGGTCTGTACTGGCAATAGGCACTCTTATCCCTCTCCTTCAAACGCATTCGATTACGGCGGCGAATGTCATTTGGAGCGAAGCCGAACATTTCTTCTTGGCTAATGGAGAGGTCACCAAAAGCGGTGAGGGTGTACTCGTCCTCTGGGTCGGCGGTATCTGACTCGACGCAGTCATCTTCAAAGAAGCCAAAGTGTAGGCTCATGTGTGAGGGTTTAGGCTAAATGACTTGTCAGCGGGTAGAACACTAGGGAGCTCAATGCTTACCATTGAATTGCAGGTGGTTAGAAGTGAGGAACTCAACGATGTCCTGCATATTTATACTCATGTCTTCTGTCCACATGTGCTTACTAGCCACAAAGGCCACAAACCTTAATGGTTGTTCCCTCTCCACAGTCAATGCAAATTAGGCATCCAGTCAAAGGGGGCGGCTAACTGGTGACTTAATGATGCACATCATGAAACTTCGATGTCTATTAGCAAGAGCAGCGATAAAATTCGTATGACACACTTTTGAGCATTCTCCACTGGTATCTGGAAAAGCACTGAGAGTCTGCCATCCCAAAAGATGTTTACGATTTCATCCATGACGTTACTCAGCGCTCAGTGCTCATTTAGTTTGTTTGGGACTTCTCTTCACACCGAATTGAACGCCGTCAAAGTTGCCACGTCACCTCTCCAAGAGGAAAGAGTCACGCGGGGACACCACGACAGAGCGTAGCGATATCGTTCCATGGTCGGTTCTACTGATTTTTTACACCTCTCGCTCAGGTCAACAGAGGCGAAGAAGCGGGATGACTGGTCCTGTGTCTCCGACTCTCACACCCCTTGATGGGTCTAGGGGCTCGGGCTGAGTTATTGCACACGAACACAACATAGATCAGCCCGCAAAATTTGATAGCAGATAAACTTATGAACCGACGTGGTAACATTAAGGAAGCAACTAACCAGTCGTCCATTCCAACCCTGGATTGCACGATCAAGCCTGTGACCATGATTCACAGCAAGAGGTCATCATCACCCGCGGAAGTAGAAGTTCCGCCAGAAGTACCCATACCACCAAAATTCCCGAAGCCGCTGCCCATTCCCATCTGGGTTGCGCCTGGCTTTTGACTCGACGCCCAGATACCAGCCTGGGCTTTCTCTTTCTCGAGGTCTTTAATAGATTTACCAGTGTTTCCAGATCTAACAGTCGGGGTCGTTGTACCCAGGGACAACGACCACAAGTCCTCGAAGTTCGATGAAGACTTTGGGGATGTAGCGGATGAAGCTTTTGGAGGGGGAACCGCAGAGATAATTGGGGCAGCTGACATCGATGTTCGGACAGATGTTGTAGGCGACAGCGGCGTCGACGTAGACCACAAGTTGCCCGATGACCCACCAGCGGTGGAAGGGAAAATTTGCCTGTTTGTAGGAGAAAGAGGCCTTACAGAAGTGTTGGCAAACGCAGCGGGTTTAGGAACTTGTGATCCAAGTGATGGGCTCATCATGGGTGCCCGACTGGCAGGAGGGCTTGTACTCCGTAGCATCTCCATCAACGTAGGTTTGGTGGGGAGAGGAGCAGACGCCGGTACAGGTGAAGATGGTGCGGGTGAAGACGGTGCAGCCTGGAAATCAGCGAAATCATCATCTGCATGACTCATCAGTTTTCTGAAAGGACCTTTTGATGGGCGCCTCACCATCAATATTGACATTACCCACGGTTGGAAGGGCTTTGTTCGTGTTGGACACGGGATTGACGCCGGCAGAGGCCACCGGCTCGTCACCAAAGCCACCCAGGAGATCGACCTCAGGTTCTTTCGGCTTCGGGGGTGCAGGTTGCGTCGGACGAACAGAACTAACGGATTGTGTGCCCTGACGAGACCCAGCATGACTCCTACTGATAGAGCCTGATCGTCTGACGACAGTTTCGTCGTCCCCAGCAGTATATTCCTCGAAGTCCTTTCTACCATTGCTATCTCTGAAACCAGAGCTGCCTCCGTAATCTAGCACAATGTGAGGAAATGGTGACTCTTGAGACAGGATCCACGAGACTCACCATCTCTACCACTCATTCTGTCGCCGTAATAGCCTCCACTTCCACTTGAGAAGCTATCACTACCAAATCCGCCGAAGCGGCTACCACCTGAGCTAAAGCTCATAGCATCGTTCCCAGTGCCAGTGTATTTATGGCGATTGGCTTTCGCTTTCCGTCGTTCCGTGCGGATGGCCTCTACATCGGACAATAGGTCTACCAGTTCACGGGCCCGGTTGCGGACTATATGCCAATACGTCAGAGGCGTCTATTGGTTCGCTGTCAACTGCATACCATTCTGGCCCTCATCTTTGCCCTTGTCGTCTATGTAATGGAAATTTCTGAGCATCTTGAGCGTAGAGATGTGAGAACGAGAGTCATCGACAACTCTCTCGCTGCCGTGTTTGATTAAGTATTCGAGCAGTTGGAGTGCCTGTGGTCATAGGTTGGCGAGAGGACGGGATAAAACACGAATAGCCCACCTTGTAAATCTGCCTCCACTGCCGGGCCTCTTTTTCCATAAACCGGGCATATATACATGGCATAATCTCATTGAAGTTTTGGCTAGGGTACATCAATGGGGCATACAATCGGAACCCTGAAGCAGTAAGCTTACAAGTTGAACGTTCTATTCAAAATGTTAACTTCCATTTACTATAGTATAGAAAGTTACTAACCCTTGAGCAATTTCTTGCATTAATGTGGAACTGGCGCCCCTGCGTTGCCCTGTGAGTCTACTACACCTTGCATTGAGTTTGGTCGTGATATGCTTACCACGGTTCGTCATTAGTCGCCTCCCTGACCTTGGACTCCATCTCGCTGATATTAAGTACAACATTTTTGGCCTGCATGGACAATCATCAGCATGCACAATTGCAATTGCCCTGCTCTTCGTCGCCACGCACTTGGTTGTACATGTTCTTGAGGTCATAAACAGTCAGGTTTGACAGGGTACTTGCCAGGGAGTCAAAGCGATCCATGGTGGGCAGAAACAAGGATACAGTTGGCAGCTCAGTGGAAAATGCGGTCACGGTCTGGATGTACAGTCGCCACTGCCAGTGCCACGCAGTATTCGATTATGTAATTAATTGTCGTTCATAATCATGTGATCTCGACGCGTAAATGGAGCCGACCCCTGTAGAAGGGGTTGATTATGGCTACTGATCAAGTGCTCTACCATGACTAGTAGTGGTAAGTACTCAGAGAATTAATCCGGAACGGGGATACTCTCAGCGCCGTCCAGCTAATTAACGTTCGCTGGATTGGCGCACGACCGTTGCCTTCGTGCTGGTTTAGGTCGGCCTTTGTTGCCCAGTTGCTTGGCGATAGTTACAATTCACGTGTGATTGAAGTCGGACGTCCTGTTCTTATCATCCCCGTGCCTCACGGGAACGCAGGTTCAACGCGTTCGATCCAGCTCCTTAAAATTGGCGGAGTGATCGTACGTCAGACGATTATTGTATATGCGCTGCACTGACCCGTGTAGCAGGGGTATTTGGCGAGAGATGCAGGCATTCCTCTCTCATATCCGAGGCCGAGGCATTAACCATTCCGCTGCTCCACCTTTGCAACCAGAAAACTGCTGCATTGTCCCGCCCACTTCTACCCTCGGTTATGGTGTGGATTCAACCGTCGAAACATCTACAGCAGTTCGTTATGGTATAAACAAGAAGATTCTCGAGAATCCAAGTTCATACTTGGACGCGGACGATTCAGAACCTCTGCCTCACAGCTTGAGTCCGAGAACTTGGAGACATACTGTAGATGACAGCAGCCGTGGACTCCGCAATATACTGCAAGCAAAACCTATCCCCGGCAGTGTCTGCGAAGCAGATAAACCTGGGTCAGATTCAGCCTATGAAACAACTCTTAGCGAGTTGAAATCCATTGACCGCCTAGCTGCGCCCGGGGACTGGTCCACGTTTGGTCGCAAACGAGTGCGCAGCTCCCCAATGATACCAGGATTTGCAGACTTTAGTCCGACCAAAGACGCTACCAGACGAACGTCATATTCTCCTTCGCTGAAGAGAAGTAACAGCAATAAGAATGGTAAAGGCCTCAGCTCGGCCGAAAGTTCGCACTCTGTCGTGAGCTCCCATAATGTGTCACGATCCTCCATAGTGCCTCGCGATATATCAGCACAGACAAGCAATAGGGGACACACCTTAACGATACCCGACAATGATCACACAAGCAGCTCGTCCATCCATTCCAAATCATCGCCAACAGATTCCGCTTCCTCTAGATTGCATCCACGAACACCCAATAGACCAAGATCCAACACGTCTCCAACAACTCGCCCGACTGCATACTTCACTGCACCTATCCTTCGCGAACTGGGATTCGACTCTCCCGGAACATTTGGCCATCCGACACCCGAGAGCCGGTCCACGTTTACGTTTGGTCATCCATCGCCCCCACCCCCTCTGCCCCCCTTGAATCACCCGGCTTTGTCATCCTGCCTCAAGGACAAAAACGTTAATAATATTACTTCCGCAGCATCAGGTTTCGCAGAGCGATCCAACTCATTTTCCAAACGCTCATCACGGATTCCGTCTGGCATTGGTGATGATTTATTTGCATCGCTATCAATGACATTTAGCCGATCTGTCCGACGCTCTGCGAGCCTCCCGAAGGCACAAAATACCTTCCCTTCTTCCTCAGAAGAGCAGTCCGCTGCACAACGTCGTACACGAACAATACCTGACAAAGCCCGACTCCGCCGACGCAACAGTGCTTCTTGGAGTGCACAACAAGCTACGGAGGGTGTCAACTCATCTTCAAACACCGCATGGCCCGCAGAGGTGTCGCGCGAAATGCTGCGGCTTTCGTTCGGTGAAGGGCTTGATCTCGTCAATTGGCCATTGGTATCCCAAAGTGGTGTCCCGGGTCCGGGGTCCGAAACACGTGGTGGCAGCATGGCGCAGTTTCCTAATCAGGCGCCCATATTGCAATCATTTTTCCCTCCATCTTCACCACCTCGACCACGCTCTCCAGTTCCCCAAGGTAAGTCCAGTGCTTACGGCATTCAGATATTGTTTTCTACCACCCATTCCGGATTCCGCATCTTGTCTCTTTTTATTATTCATCATGTACTTTCTTATACGTGTACTTCAGTCGCTCGTTTCACATACTCACTCATTTGTTCTAGGCGGGGAACCCGCGTCCCAGTCCCCGTCTCCATCACTATCTTCTAACCTTCCTCCTCCCCACCATCGCCACTCAACAAGTTACGCGGACCCGCGCATGTCTGCGAATCTAAATGGTACTCGCGTCGCTCTGGATGGCGCCACCTCGTCAAATCATACTCCTTCGAGACTAGATGTGCCTGTGGGTCCAAGCAAAACACAAGGTCGCCCATCGTCTCAGTTTCTCCTCCCTCCCTCCGCCATCACTCCCACATCTGCACGTACTTCCCGCACAATCACCATGAATCCAAGTACTCCTACTCCCACCTCCCGCAACCAGGGCGATAAGACCAAAGGCAAACGCAAAGCCGAAGATATCGATACCACGCCGCCTGAGCAGAGAAAGGACATCCAGCGCACAACTTTTGCCGTCCCAGAGAGCAACCGAAGTACGTACCATCCATTACGTTACCCCTTACCAACGCTTCCGAACGCGAATTGATTGCTTAATCTAATTTAATGTAATTATGCAGGTCAAAAGCTCTCTGCTTCATCACACGCGCCATCATCGTACCACCGCAAGCGCGCTCGTATATCATCGTCCTCTTTCGTCAACCCCATCCATTCGCGGCCTGTCTCCATCCAGAGCCACAGCACAAATTTAGAGCCAACGCCCGAGGTGGGCAAGTTCGGCTCCTGGTCGAGCCAAACGAGCGTCCGTGTCGTATCCAGTCCCAGCACACCCTCTCGTGCCGCGTCTGCTCGTTCAACACGTCCCCATCAGACCCCTAGCAAAAACTCTCACAGCAACTCAATCACCCAGAATCAGAATCACGCAAGACGTCAAAGCCTATCTCAGGTGTCTATTCCTATCAGCGCGCTCGTGTCCCCGCATGCGCCTTCAATCGCGCCTTCTGGCACGTTTCACATGCGAGATCCTAGACGCCCGCCGAAGAGACTTGCAGAGACTCCTTGGACGCTCCATTTTCGTGGAGAGGACGAGCCTGGTTCACCTGTGCATGCATGGTGCTTCTTTGTGGGATTCGCCTTGTTCCCTATCTGGTGGGTTGCTGCGCTCTTTCTCCGCACACCGCGCACGCGTGTTGTTGGTGATGAGAAGGGCGTTTCGCTGGATGATCCACAGATCGAGCATGGTAGGTACTTGTGCAATGCGAGGTTTGGATTGAACTGACGGGTGTGTTGATGCTAGATGCAAAGGCGTGGCGGTTCCGGTGCCGTGTCATGTCCGTGGTATCGCTATTCACCTACATCCCCTTTATCATCCTGGTGGTTTTTTTTGTCCGACGATAGCACTGCATATGAACAAGTCACTCGCATATTTTGCATCCAAAGGACTCTGATTCTCCCGCAACGGCACGTTACGTTTCTCATTGCACTTATGACGTTCCGTTCTCTTGCTGCATACCTAATGTTCTATGCAATCTGCAATCTCCTACGAACATTATAATTTTCTCGTCCTGTTCTAGTTCTGTGAACATTCATTGACTGCATTCATTCCTTTCACTTACTGTCTTCACTCGTTTACTGTGTTATTCGTCGACTTATGCCCGACCGCATTCCTAGACTAGGTACCGCTATTAGTGTTGTTCATTGGTGTTGTAGTATAACGGCGACCAAGCGAAGAGAAGTTTGAACTCGGTCGAGTGCATGGGGCAGACCAATGTGCGTAACATAGGTATGCATTGTATTATACAAAGAAGCGCCAAAGTTAGAAAATACATGACAAGATACTCTCGTTCCCCATTCTGGTGTGCTCTGGCCGATCTTCTGCGCGCGCGGGGGGGGTGAGTCGCGGGGGCCTCTTGGCACGGTGTGATACCCCGGACCATATTTTGCCCATATCTGGCAGTCCACCCCAGCTGTCACGGTTAAACGAATCGCCAAATTGTCTTGTCTGATACAATATTACAATCTCGACATTTGAGGCAGGTTCGTCGTCAAGGTCACTTCTTTGTAATGAGTTGGGGAATTCTAGCGAGTCGGCCTGGGAGTGTTCATCGTAGATGGCTCATTCACTTCTTGTCCTACTAGGTAATCTGTAATGGGTGACTTCCCGCAGAATTTAGAATCCTAGATATTGTTCTAAATCTTATTTGTCCACCCAACATCTAGAAACATGTTCTAAACCGCAGACCAAATGCATTTAGATTTGAATACATATTCTAAACCTAACCTAAACATAGACAACGACGACGCTGATCTACACATCAGCTTGTTTCAAAGAGTACAATTGAGATTCGGAGACGCACCTGACCTAAACCCTGGGACTGGGGGTTCATGTGAGATTCAAACTAGCCCTAAAGCCAGGAAGCTGCGAAGTGAAGAACTAGATGAGTATGTTGATTGAAGTTATCAGAAACAAACACTAGCAACTTACATGAGTGACTTTGGAGCAATATTAGATATAGCAGTCGACATCCATTTCGCCCTGATGCGCAATACAATGATCTATGCAAGTGTCAAGCATACCAGAGGTTCGTGGTATCGCCGCGGTGTTCAAAAGTGCATTTAGAACATTATTTGAATCTACTAGAACTGGGTCAGTTTGACGTGCACGTCGGCACAAGACGTTTAGAACATACATAGATTTAGAACAGCGTTCTAAACGCTGCGGGAATATACAAAATGTTCAAATAACACTATCGAGTCAGTACCACAAGACACGAGTCATCAAAATTGGATGTACGAACCATTCGGCAGCTATTAACCGCAGCCTACTATCCCTCAGTGCATAGATCTTCCCCCACCCGGTGGGTATGCACCCCCATATTATCCATGTACCATTCCGCACTTCAGCTTCAGCCTCCCCCTATTCTGAGTCCTCACTTTGCGCCAGTGGCCGGTAGATTTTCGAGTGAGATCTATGCACGCAGTCAGCCTTATCCAGGACCATATCAGCAGTACAATCACAACAACTACATAAACCCACAATACTCAATGATAGTATACTGCTGTATTCAAAGCTTCAAGCTTCAAGTTTG
The DNA here is from genome assembly GCA_016695475.1 of Suillus decipiens. Taxonomy (NCBI): domain Eukaryota; kingdom Fungi; phylum Basidiomycota; class Agaricomycetes; order Boletales; family Suillaceae; genus Suillus; species Suillus decipiens. The sequence goes on from MU173019.1 coordinate 95,937, forward strand.
ACAACTCAACGCCAACAGATCGAGAGCTGTGGAGAGTCAAAGTTGACTGTGCCGGTGCTATGTCGAGCTGTGACTCGACGTGTCCATATTTTGCAGATTAGCAGTCAGTCGGCTTTCATTCGACACTACACCACAACGTCCTAAAAATGAGCAAAAATCAGATGTATATAGAGGGATACGAATCTACATTATTCTAGAGTCGTGGAAGATAATATGAAGTGGTTGACGAGTTACAAAAGATTTGCTGAAAGAGTACCCATTCAACAACGGTTCCGCGCCCACAACTCCTGGCATTCACTCAAGAGCTCCGCAGTGTTCAACACAATACAACCGTCATTACATCGCAACAAGTAACAATGGATGCTGGGCGTACATCACTAGCGTTCTCAAATTCCAACAGTTCTAGAAAATACATGGTCGATCAAATGCGGGATCGCCGTGTAGTATATGGGTACCACGCGAAGTCCTTAGCGCCGTAAAAGTGCAGGGGGAAAGCTACATGACACGGCACTCCTTGTCTCCCTTTCTGACTTCCTGCGCACGTGCTGCTTCTTCTTCAGCGAGGACGAGCTTCTCCTCTTCTGTGAGGAGGCCTCTCTTGGCGCGCTCTGTCATGGCTTTGAGTCTGCTCGCGCGCTCCTCCTTTGCGCGTCTGTTGGTAAGGATATACAAGTGTTGATGCAGCGAGTCATTAAATGGGTTGATACATGATGTAATGAGTGAGATTAGGCAGATACGAAGATCGATGGAGGGATGAAGGACATTGGGTCGAGGAAATTAGACGAAGTTGATTTAGTGCAATTCATGAATTTGGGAGAGACAATTGGTGAGGAAGGTTCAGTTGCAGATAGAGCCGATACAAATGTGGATGCAGAGGATGTGGATGGAACGGGCGCAGGGGAAACGCTGGTGCGTTATGAGTGGATACTGAGATACGGAAAGTGGACGTGTACTCACCGATCAGTCTTGGAGAATACGTTTGGGATAGAGACTGAGACTGGGATGGAAAGCTTGGAAGAGGATGGTGCTGATGTCGGTTTGGATGAGGGGGCGGGTTTGGATAAGGCCATAGGCGCTGATTTGGCCGACGATGAGCTGGGAGTGGCTGAAACAGGACTCGGCCTGATAGATGGCTTTGAGGTCGAACCAGCGTTCGGCCGGTGTGAAGTGAGCGATGGACAGTTATGGTCATTTGGGAAGCGGTGCTTGGGGCAGAACTCCTTGTGACATTTCTGTATGTTCCTCATTAGTATCATTACACCAAATTAACAAATGTTCAACTTACATCACACCCGATGGGCGCAAAGAGTACCTTACCGCACTTTCCCCGGGCGCATATCTTGCTCCCACCCTTTCCCTGCTGTTTACCACTAGCATTCATTACCTCGCAGAAACGGCTGATATGTCTCTCCATGCGTACGTTCGGGTCTTCACCAGGAGGAATCGCGACGGGAACGCTGCACAGAGGGCAGTTTGGTGCTATGCGGTCCATGTGGGCATGTGCAGTAGTGCAGTGTGGATGGAAGTGCTCTGAACAGAAGGCAGGAGTGCCTGGACAGTGTGGACATTTGAATGGAAGGAAGTCAAGCAGAGAACAGTGGGGGTATGAGCAAGGCGTTCCGAGGCCAAGAAGTTGAGCTTCGTGTTCGTTGGAGGACATGGTGTGTTCAGTAGCGATGGTAGGGTCGACTTCAGTCTCCAGAGCTTTTAAAGGCTGAACGCGCGTCCACCGACACGCAAGCACCACCCTCACAAGGTAAGTTCAAGAACCTTCTCTGACTGCTTATGTTATCTACAGTCTACTAATCAGCTGACTAACAACTTTCTCTGTCGGAGTTTGAATCATTCAAATCCCGGATCGGTCTTCCGAAAGTATTGCCCATTGATCCAGTGTAGGCCAGCCAAGCCCCGCATCTCGATGAGCGTCGGTACTCCTAGAGCGTAAGAAATTATTGAAGGTCTATTAGTGACCCAGACTCCGATGCCAGTGCATGACGTACTATATTGGCAATGTTAAACGTTGTTCAAACGTTCAGGCCAAATAATAGATTATTGAAGTGTTGGTGACTTCAATGGCTTCAGCGCGGCGTTCCTGAATCCTGAATATCTTTTCTTGTCGAACAAGTCATGTATCTGAGGACCGCCTATCAGAAACGGTAGTGGTAAGTGCACCTGCGCGAATCCACTTCTCTGAGGGACATTTATGCAGATTTGAACTGTGATGCCAGACGAACACATGTTGTCAAGAATTGTCATGTCTATATCGCAGACATGCACTCTTGGTAAAACGGACGTTCATTATATAAGAGGTACAGTGTATCTGAAGGTGATGAGTGCGACCTTCCCCAGTTCAAAACAAGGGACCGACCTATAGAATAAAGTAGGCTAGGCGTAGGGCATGAGCTTTTTCAAGGTTGGCGTCTGTGCTCCGCTGGAATATGCTGTCTGGCAGAGTGCGTTCTTACGTCCTGGTCTCTTAGTAACGTTCAAATGCGCGTGTGCTGCGTGTGCCTGCGCGTGTCGTTGAGCTGAACGAATCGATGGACGGGGAGATGCACATACACGTTTGAACTTGCCATTGCTGATCGCTCTCCACCGTTTCTTTGTACCGCTGTGCGTCTTGAGTTTTGGGAAACTGGCGATGGCAGATGTGGAGAATTGTTTTGCAGTCGTTACGAGGCGCGAGAGGAACATGCTGACAAGGTGCCAGGCGAGTCAACTATGCAAAATCAAAATCAAAGTCTGAAGGCTAGCGCTCAGCCACAAGGCCGGTGACTGCCACCGGTCGTGCCGGAACCCGGTTGACATAACTCCCGCTGCATCACAGGTTCAACGGTTGCATCATCCCACAGCATCCCTTACATCATCTCCGCCATCGTAATCGACAGCCCTGTCGTCCCATTCAAATGCTGCCCTAGATGAGGATTATTATATTTACGTATTACGAAGATTCAGAAAATTCCCTGAAATTTGCAGTGGTACGGTTGCATTGTGTCCATGCATTGCCGCGGACTTGCATACCATTCAATCATGTTTCAACAAGTCACGACTCGTCGGGGTAACTCAATTCAGGCTGGGCTTATCTATCTATCGGTTTCTGTCCTGTCATGTTCTCTTGTGCGAGAACTACTTAGCAACTAAACCGTACAGGCTGATCCCTGGATATCCGGATCCTCACATGAAGACAGACCACTGCCTCACGGTACGGTTGGTTCATCCCAACCGTTGGTATATTTCACACCTGTGCCAAAATTGAGCACGCTGATAATATCTCTGTTAGTCTCGGATGCTATAAAATTCTTAGCAACACTACCAATGGTAAAAGCAGTCTGAACCTTTAAAGTATTCGACTTCGATTCTTCGAAGCAAGTTGCATGCTTCCCAATAAATTGAACATACAGCTTTCACAAGTCTACAAGTAAGGCGAAAGTCTTTGCTCCTGGGGCTCTGCATCCGAGCTTCCGGGGCATCGAGAACCGGTGGCAAGGTCATTCAAAGCAGTACCAACCACGGAGTTTACCAGCAAGGGGTATCTGCCGACCGAGACGGCACTTTCCGAGTATACAAAGTTTAAGTGAGTGTGATCATTCGCGGCCCAAAGTGCTGTTTATTATCAGGAGCTGCCAGGTCACTTGAATATATAAGGGGCATTAGGCCACGAATTTACGAATCAACTATCTAAAACATCCGGCAGGAATGGCGCACGCTGGGGTACGCCTCACCAGGGCATTCGTGGCTCTAGAGACACGAAGGGGGATAGGATCCCCAAGTATGGTCCTACGCTAAGGTAGGTGTCGTGCGGATTCTACATACTTTACGTGATAAACATGATGAAAAGTGACAATTGTAATATCTACTCATCAGGATATTTTTGCGTCAAACGGCTACTCAGTTACATTGGTATTGATATTTTGAATATTTCCCGTTAATCAGAATTAACAGAAACGGAGCAGAACATGCTGTGCCGTGTTGTCGTCGTTCCCACACAACAGCACCACGGATGGCATGCTCAGGAGAATGACGAAAACGTACTTTGTAAACAGACTGGTGACTCATATCGATGACAAAAAGGCCTCATAATCAATGGAAACTGTGCGACTGGGTGTCACTCGGAAAGCATAATAGGCAGTAAAGAAATACCGAGGACACCAAGTGTTAATCTGACTGTCTATACAACGAGCAACATATTAATTTGCTTACTATTCATAGTATACTACTTACACATTCGACAAGCGTTCGTACTGGTCTGCAAACATGTATTTTATCTTTGAACTTGGTGCATATTGAGTACCTTTTTCATTCATTCTTTATGCTCGTGTACATGCAATGTTCGCTCGGACAGCGTCACGGTCATAATCACGTGAGGTATGTACCTTGGGAAATTGGCGCAGTAGAAGAACCTTCTAGATTCGATAAACCATGACACATAATGAAGGAAGGTGCTACATACTAGCGAATCCCATCATATAGTACCAAGACATGGGTTTCATTTTCATTTTTCGCTGGTTATATAGGCATCCACGCGTTATCATGGATCGATCTATTCCTGTCTCATTCAAAATTAAGTTCTCGACACTTGAATAAACCCACGGGGTTCGTACTCGGGAGATGCATGGGACCAATTGAAGTTGAAGAAACCAGCCCATACCAATCACGTAGCCCCAACGTCGATCGGAACAGCATGCAATTCCTTCAGGGTATAACTGATGTGTCGTGGAATCAGTCTACATCTCCTTCGACCGATCATACATACGCGGAAACATATCCCCGAATAGGACGAATGTACTTATCTTGCGGTGTATGTAGCACGTTCGGACTCGAGTCTGGTCCTTGAAAGAGTGATTTCTGCCATAGCTCCGAAGCTCCATCGCCTATTCTTTAACGTGTCGTTGCTATGAAGGGTCATCAGAGGGCATTTCTGAACAGAACGCGAAGTAAATTTAATCCCAAAAATTAGGTTCAGGGGACGACGCCGTGACGATGCTGAAGTCGGAATGGTAGGCATGTGTCGGACCGCGCCAGCCGCTGGCTCAGGTTTCAAGCCGTACGCGCCTACAGGTGCTAGAGTGCCATGGAATGTGATGACCTTGCGCCTACATTGCACTAGGTGGGAAGAGTTTGGGCGATAAACGACTGTGCTAATCACGTTTCGGCTGACGAGTTGAAAGAAAATATATAACGGGTTGTGTCGTGGCAAATACATTGGTTTCAGTCCATCCGGGGGACGCAAACTTACGTGACTTGAAGCACGAGGTCAACGTCCAGGTCCGCCGACTGTGTAATATGATTCGATGACGCGACGAAGCATGCAATGGATTCTCATTTTTACTCATCGAATTCGAAATAAATTTGGTTTCGATGAAATCATCCTTAAAGTGGTTGTCATGCACCAATCAGTTGCAACAGACAGTCACTGACTCACTACTGTCGGTAACAAATAAAGCTGTAACCCCTTGGCCGCCGAACGTGTCAGCGCCGGTCGGGACACGGAACTTCAACAGGTCACCTGGTCCGTTACCGGGCACCTTGCAGAGCCGGGTAAAAGGAGCCACACTAAAAAATATAGGTTAATTCGACACCTGCGCCCCTCGAAATATATCACATTAATTACTGACCATCAAGTACATGAGGTATCAGAGATTGGTACCTGGTCAAGTGACCTTTTCCGAATTGTTCCATTTTTTTTTTCTCTTTATTTGTCACTATTTTGACCGGCATACCTGATTATACTTTGACAAGCAACAAGATCCGTACCCAGAGAGCTCAAAACTTGAGTTATGGTCCGTATAAATCGGTATAAATACGAGGTCGATTATTATCACTATTGCAACCATTGTTATCCCTCAATTCACCGCACCAATCGATTCTTGATCAAATAGACGCGACTTGCCTGTAGATTTTCTATAGACATCTATAATCATTGCTAGACGATGTCCTCGACGCCGTCCCAGCCTCATCCCAGTCTAGAAGTTCCCGCAAACATGTCTCACCTTAATGGTCTTTCTCCCGCAAGCTCAAAGGCTAGTAGCGAGGCATCCTTGCAGCGAGTCAAGAACCTGCCTGGTTATACTACCCCAGTTTTCAAAGGCAAGGAAGAACAACGTGCCAATGTGCAGGCAGATGTCGCTGCCAAGGTAATCTAATCCACGTCTCTCTCTGTCACAGTTGGCATTGATATTCGCGTCAATTCGATAGGGTTTCATTCCTCGCGAGTTAGTTGCAAACGAAGTCAACTGGTTCTACTCTCAACTCGGCATCGATGATACCTACTTTCAAAATGAATCGCCCTCTGTGATATCTGATCACATCATTGCGCTCTTCGGTGCTAAAGTGCTCGCCTACACTAAGCACGACCTCAATAAGCTTGTCATCGACCTCGAAAGGATCGACGAGAAAGGAAATGGGGCGACTTTTATCCACACCAGTTTACCGGGTCTGACTTCCACCGAAGGACCTGGCGCTACTTGCGAATCCAGGTAAGTGTTTATGATATGGCTCACAATTACTATGCCAATTTTGATTTTGTGCCTGACAGAATCGACTCTTTATACCTCGACAACTCAACTCCGTCGAATTGTTACCGCCTTGAGACCTTCCGATCCACCGGATCTATATCTGCAACAGCATCTCAACAGCTGCGCTGTTACTTCATCACCAAGTGCAACTTCCCTTCTCCTCCACCCCCCTCAACTCGGACTGATGGACTTACCGATATCCGTACTGTCTCCGACACTGCTTTTCTTGAGAAAGCGAGTCCGCATACTCTTGAAGTGTACCAGAAAATCATCTGGCAAGTCGAGAGCCGCTATGGTCCTGTCATGGAAGTATTTGAAGTTGAAGGCACTCGTGAGAGGCGTCTTGTCATTGGATACAAGATGGGCGGCACTTCCCGGTTCTTTAGGTATGTTGACCTATTTACGTTATAGCACGGTAGCTTAAACTCATTTGCAGCGCTCTGTCGAACCTCTATCACTTTTATCAGCTGTACTCGGCTCGCAAGTATGTAGAGCAGTTCTCCAATGGAATCACGATCATCTCCCTCTACTTGAATCCGATGCCTAACTCAACCGGCGCGCCGATTGAGCACTCCATATTCCAGGTGATGAAGGAGGCATCTCTGCTTTATTGTCTTCCCGACAACCCCTTTTTCCTCGATTCTGTCAACTCTGGACATGCTGTGCAAGAGGCGACCTATGCTTGTATGTTCAACATTTTTGAGACAGAATTAAATTAATTGTTCGTCAGATTGTGGTTGGGTTTTCGCTCAACACTTCTGCAATCGCCTGGGTCCCGCGTACCTCCACCTCAAAAATATCCTGGACGAATCGAACCCCTTACACGCCGAAGTTCTCAATAATATCAAGAGACGCTTCAGGGAGGAGACTTTCACGCGGGAGAGTATTGCTCAAGTCATCCATGCACATGCGGAAATCGTGCGTTTCCGGTTTCGCTCAGGATGTCACATTAATGTCTTTCTGACAGATTCATCTCCTCTATGTTAATTTCGCTATGGTACATTATCCAGCTGCAGATGAGGCATCGCAGCTCGGGTGAGTCTACCCGTGTATTTGCCTGGGGTGATTTTGACGAGATGCGCCCAGTCCTACACTCTCTTACCAACGTCTTCAAACCACGCAGCCCCTGTCTGACTCTGAGTTGTACGATAAAATCAGACGTACAGTCCTCAACAAGCAGGATTTGCAAGTTCTCGAGAGTTTCCTCATTTTCAACAAGTGAGTCTGGAAGTGAATGATTGATCAGTAGCTGACCTTTCCGTAGGCACATTTTGAAGACGAACTTCTATCAACCCACGAAGGTTGCATTATCATTCCGTCTGGCTCCTGAGTTTTTGCCCGAGATTGAATACCCAAACAAACCTTTTGGAATGTTCATCGTCATCGGAAATGAATTCCGTGGTTTCCACATTCGCTTCAGAGATGTTGCTCGCGGCGGTATCCGAATCGTTATGTCGCGGAATAAGGAGTACGTGCGCCTTTTCTGAACTTTGGAATCTTGTAGCTGAGTTCTATGCAACCAGAAACTATTCAATCAACCAGAGGATGTTGTTCGACGAGAACTATGGATTAGCTGCCACCCAGTCTTTGAAAAACAAAGATATTCCGGAAGGAGGTGCTAAGGGTACTATTTTGCCTTCGTGCGTGATTTTTACCTTTTCTCTTGGGGTTCTCTTAGTCCTCGCCCAGTCTTGGAGCACCGCCCAGACGCTGCTTCGAGAAATATATTGATGTAAGTGTGCACTGTAAATGAGCTGATAACTTTATTGATCGTCATTCTAGGCTATCATCGACCTCCTTATCCCAAGTCGCAACTCAGGAACTAATGAACGCCATGTTGACTTGTATGGAAAGCAAGAGTTGTTGTTTTTTGGGCCTGATGGTGAGTTCCGTTTGCGATGACTCGTTGAGATGATTGACATCTCGTGTAGAGGGTACAGCAGACATGATGGATTGGGCAGCGTTACACGCTCGTGATCGTGGTGCCGAGACATGGTGGAAGTCATTTACCACCGGCAAGAGTGCCGAGCTTTTGGGTGGTATTCCCCATGATACATACGGAATGACGTCGCTATCCATTCGTCAATACGTGCTTGGCATTTACAAGCAGCTTGGGTTGAGGGAGAAAGATATCACAAAAGTTCAAACAGGCGGTCCTGGTATGTTTGCATCTTTACTCTCTGAGAGTTGTCCTTGACATTTTGCAGACGGAGATCTTGGATCAAATGAGATACTCTTGAGTTCCGATAAGACAATTGCTATTATCGATGGTAGTGGTGTTCTTGCCGACCCTGCAGGCATCAATAGGGAGGAACTCATCCGCCTCGCCAAACGTCGCTTGACCGTCGCTCACTTCGACAAGACCAAGTTGAGCAAGGACGGGTACCTTGTCAAGGTCGAGGAACAGGATGTCAGGCTACCCTGTATGTGCGGCTTTCTCGAAGTTTGTTGTAATCTCACATGCTGTTGTTAGCGGGCGAAATCGTTCTGGACGGTACTGACTTCAGGAATGGAGCTCACTTCCGTTTCAAGGCAGACCTTTTTGTACCTTGTGGTGGACGGTATGTTTGCATCACCAGCTGCACCAAACACCAGCTGACAATCATTCAGTCCCGAAGCCGTGAACATATCTAATGTTGCTGCTTTGACAGATACAGAAGGCAAACCCCACTTCAAGTACATCGTCGAGGGTGCAAATCTGTTCTTCACTCAACAGGCAAGGTTACACTTAGAGAAACGCAAGATTGTCTTGTTCAAGGACTCCAGTACCAACAAGGGTGAGATTACCTTGCTATCACTTTTTAGATGATGCTGACCCTGCTTCAGGCGGTGTAACCAGTTCCTCGCTTGAAGTCCTGGCAGGTCTCGCCCTCACGACCCAGGAATACCTCGACCTTATGATCTTCAAGGACGGCAAGCCTTCAGAATTCTATCAAAAATACGTCAAAGAGATTCAAGAAAAGATTTCGGAGAATGCCGCGGCGGAGTTCCACTGTATCTGGCGTGAGCACGCCCGCCTCCAAGGCGCAAAACCCCGAACGCAGATCTCGGACGAGTTGTCCACAAGGCTCAATAACTTGCAGGCAGAACTTGAATTCTCTGACTTATTTGATGATGTACCTAGCCGCAGGGGCGTCATGAGACGCGCTATACCCGCCACCCTGGTAGATCAGGTTGGTCTCGATGCCCTGCTAGAGAGACTTCCCGAAACATACCAACGTGCTCTATTCTCGAGCTGGGTTGCTTCACATTATGTGGGTTTTAATATCTCCTTTTCTCGCCGGCTGTTTATCCTAATTTTCATCTTACAGATCTACAAATACGGTGTCAACAGCTCCAGTGTAGACTTTTTCCATTTCGCTCGGGATCTCGCACGGTAATGTTTGTTTCGGGACTTGACTTTGAGATCACTACATACTGTACATAGGGAGAGGCCGATAATACCATATCAGGACCGATAAGATCTCCTACCTAGTAGCGCTTTCAATACGATGGATATAATAATGTACCAAATGTGACACAACCTGGACCAACTATATTGTTGACCGACTATATATTACACCAGCTTGCAAATAAAATGATAGATTTCAAAACATGAAACTGCAGTTCGAAAATGACAATAATACGAACGCGGCTTAAGCTTCGTTGCCGGCGAAATACCATGCTGCAGGTACGAAAATATTTTGTTGTGACGTGGGAGCGGGGCTGCAACGACACGACCGCTTATCCCATGTAAAAATAAATCAGTGCAAAAGCTCTCTGGCGGGGAGTCGAACCCCGCTCTCCCGCGCACAGCAGGTGTGACAGGCGGGTGTACTATCCGATATACTACCAGAGATATATTAGGGAGGACAAATATACTTTAAATCAAACGGAGAGAAATCTTGGCTACAACTGACTGGTACTTTCCTACCACTTGTTACCCGTCAGTCACTGTAAACGCCATGATCAACAACATCAGCTGGATTGAAGTAGGCAAAATTACTCCTCTCAAGTATTAGCCACGATAACTATAGACGTTGAAGACATGCCAGGCTATACACAGCTTTCTCCTGGCATTCCTTATTCAATTTCCCCTGCAACGGCAATACGACGCTGGTCGATGGCGAAGTACGACCAACTTAGTGAGGGCATCTGTTCAGGGAGCTCTGCTAGTAGGCGGCCACTCGTGTCGCATTCAGACAGTCCAACCCATAAAGTCCAGGCTCAATTCAAACACCACGACATTTGTTCCTCGCTGCTTTGTAGAGTATAGCTCCACCTGTTCACACACCGGAGGCGTGGTTGCGTATCCTTGACGTCGGCATGCTAGCATCCGATCCCCCTTTGCCACCTCTCCTAGTGCAGTCAAGTCCATGGTCATTCGATGCATTGCGCGATCTTGCACAACTTTTCTGCTGTGAAATATTAGCCGAAGCGAATATAGTGGATTTTGGACCAGAGGCAGTGCCCTTTACGCGAGAGGTGCGACGTGCGTGATACATTGGCGATTCATCATTCTGAGTGGCACTCTGGAATTACAATACCGCGTACACGACAACACCAGATTGATTTGAAGTGATCAAAAGCATACTTTTGATCATGCTTCTGATCACTTCAAATCAATCTATTGTAATTCCTTCTGACCGTGCTCAGCATCGCACAGGATAATCTTGATATCTTCCTATGGAACAGAAAAACTAAACGGTGGAACGTCGCGTTAGATTTTTCTTGCTTCGTAGCAGAAATATTCTCATTTGACCAAATACCAATCATGCACGAGTATCCGGTATTCTGTTGCACGAGATGGTTAGCGTGCAATACATACGGGTTATCCGAGCCATGACTAAGTGCGGTGGACCAACGTTATAGCAACTAGCCGATAGTCATGAACCCGCCACGAATTTACTACGCGTTTCATGGGGCGCGCCGCATTGCTTGCGGATAATGCAAGCTTGACTGAACGAGCAGAAAGCATCCGTAAGGTGATATAGGTGTGATAGCTTCTAAATAAAAAAACTTTTCATTCACTGCGTAGGCTGATAAAATCATCTCGCTGAACAGTAAATGGCAAGCGCGGCGGTCAGAGTGCCCTCCGCCTCCGGTGAGATCTGTTTGGAGATTCCTTTAATTTGTAGTCTATGCGCATCGTGACTGAAGGTATCTGAAGATGAAAATGTATGTTTTATGAAGAATGCCAGGTTTGACTACTATAGGAGTAGTGTAATTTGATTTAAGCACTAGGGTTTGGGTGGCGTAGGATACACCCTGGACGGATTCATTGCCGTACTTGTAGCGTGAATGTGCTGTATAAAATTCACCTCAAGAAACCCACTTGACAGACAATGAGGGTCAAGGAGAGATTCCAGAACGCTTCTGTCAATGATACACATTTCTCGCTCAATAAGAATGGTATGAGGGAATATTACATTCGAACACTTCGAGAATAGTTGGTGAAATGTTATAATTGAGTGCCTATCCAGACCGTTTATTTCTTCAACATATTTAGCGCGCGCTTATATGCCTGCATCACGCAAATTATCATCATCGCGATCTTTAGGTGCTGGAATATGGGTCCTAGCCCATGATGACGTCTGGTACGTTGCGTTCAAAAGAGGATCTAGAGGACAAAGTGCCCACGATGTTCCTTCTGACGAACTGTGTGGGAGCAATGCCACTGCTGCCAGTGAGAGGTATGTGTGATAGGGATCTAGGACAGCGTTTGCTGCAGAGTCAAAGTGTTTGGAAATAACGTACCAGGATGTTCTCCAGGAATCTTTGCAATTCCGCCGTACTTGAATTGGCAAGAAGCTATAAAGGATGACATTGCTGCTTTGTCGACCAAATCGCCTGCATCTAACACCTAGTGTGTTGGAAATGTTTGTTTTCCATCGACGTCAGAAGACACTATGAACTTACATGCAGCGATGCGCCACACCAGAAGCAATAGCATGCATCGGTGACTTTGTTAGTCCTTCCACTAAACCCGCCATTAGAAGCTTGGTTTTGTACAAGCCACCGAATGGTTTTCTGTCGATCTTGAAGGGAAAGAGGGTCTAGTTGTTTAGTAGCTAGTCGGAGTGCTGCCAATGCACAATACGTGGTGCCACCTGAGGAAGGAAAGAGTGGAGTGAGCTTTTATCATATCACAAGGCATGGCACGCCACCTAGAGCCTCCCCAGACGGCGATTGCCCATACCCTCCTTCATAGGTCTTAAGAAAGGCTGTTAGACAAACCCCCGATATAAATTTGTCGCAAACGTACCCGGCATGAACAAATAAACTGGAGAGCACTTGCAACATCCATCCCAGACCAATCGTCGAGCATGGTGCTTATGGCGAAAGCACAGAACGTCGTGCGTAGATCAGAGTCACCTCCTGAGGGTTCAGAAGAAAAACTAGGACCCTTGGTCTGTACCTTGAAGGCGCCTGACATGATATAGGGACTTACCTTCCATCGGTGTTCTGACAGGACCTGAGGAATTTCAGGAGGCCCTTCCTGTCAAGACGTGAAAAGTTGTCGCGCAATATGGACAACGAGAGAAGCGCAGTATAAGTCATGATGATCTGAGGGTTATCATGATCCGAATTTTCCTCTGTCTTCAGACTGAAAATCAATTATGTCTATAAAACGAAGGCCGATGCTCACCGAGTGTTTTGTAGCCATATAGGAGCTTGCTCGGAAGGCTGTCCCATAATGTCCGCCTGGTGACTGTGCTCAATTCTGCAACACATTTGGATCTCAGGACTCACGAATCTGTTGATTCCATATCCACTCCCTCCACTGTTCTCTTTCCCAATCCTTAGTCTTCTTTTCGAGTTCACCCGAAACATCTAGGGAGCCTAGACAATAAAAGGATAAGGCAAGCCTGTGATAATCACATTAGAATAGCTGTCATCGAGATCGACATTGAACAAAGCACTTGGCAGGATCAATATCTACTTGGGAAGATGGCAAGCCAGACAAGCATCTTTTGCAGTGTGTCGCATGACCACCTTTGCTCAGCGGAGGCAAACTTGTCGGCAGCATTTTGTGAATTTCCTACAAGTCCCTTGGTGAGATGAATAGAAATGAAAGAGGTGTTCCTAGTAAGTAGAGGGTGTGGTGCACTGGTTAGCATATATAGTGTTTGCTGACACCACGCATTCAAAATCGATGATTGTAGACGTCGGAGAAAACCGTCGCCGGGCGGGCCGTTGCTCTCATCGCCCACGACTCAGCGCCAGCGCGAACGCATTGCTTGGACACAGCGACCAGCGCCGTTGAACTCTTGCAGCCTCAAGACTTTCCGAGATGAACTATGGAGGAGATCGTTACTATACTTGATCTAATCTCGTATAAGATCTACTATCGCCCTTCGAGAAATCAACCTAAATCATGATGACGTATTGGTGATCAGCCCTGCCTCATAGTAGATGGGCTGGTCACAGGTCCGTATTCGAGCGTGTCATCCCGTGTGCTGCTCAGCCTCCTGCGGATTAAGACTTCCGAGATTTGAAATATAGAGAAGATCCCGCAGTCTTTAATTCACTCCCACATAAGATCTATCGTCCTTCGAGACGCAACCTCAATGATGACGTATCCGAAAAGCGTGCTGTCGTGTACAGCTTTTGCAGCTTCGAGAAGATTCTTGTTGCTATACAACTGATTAGCAACAACCAATGTAATACAAGCACTCCTAGATCCACTCACATGTAAGATGCTGTAAGATCAACTGGCTTTCGCGAGAGTCGTGCTACGAAAAGATCTGATGGGCACCTGCGCTGCAAAGATCTGCCAATTGTATATCTTGAAGACTGCAGCACTGAAACAGTCACTCCTTGAGGTCAAGTGCCTACCGTGCCGTTATGATATAGTGGCAACTTGTGATAGTATATGATGTCCGATCAAGCGCATTGGGCGAGAGGTACGGAAGGATGCACGATTTAGGTTCGTTTGAGATGGAAGTCCTGTAATCAAGCGATCGAAGTAATATGAGTATGGCACTGTGACAGACTGAAACTATCTGGTCTGATGGCAGGGAAATACAAAGTTAGATGACGAAAAGGTCAATCGAATATTCAATCAAATCATTCCTTCCATCGCGAAAGAACATACCTACGTCCCCACAAGCGAGATTTTTCCGATTGGCCCAACAACTTGGTACCGCACAACGTCCCGGACAATACGCATATGCTCTGCTGTGACTCAGCGGATGTTTGTACATGAGTGTGTTCGTTGCTGGGAATATGTTAGTCGGCATCATAGGTGCCAGCACACGAAGCAGAGAGGCCTAATAAAGAATATGTTGGTCGGCGTCGTAAGTGCCAGCACACGAAGCATAGAGGCCTAATAAAGAATATTGTCACCGAGCGAGGCGTGAACATTCAACAGGCAGTACGACTATGATATGTCGCAGAGTCCGTGTGCGATGCGATTTCAAGAGCGTATTCGCCGAGCAGGGAGCGACAATGGCTATGTCAACCCACCTCAACTTGATATGCAGGATTGAGTCTCCGATCCTGTCGTGGACATTGAGGCGCCAAAAAAAATCTTGAAACTTTGTGTACTCACTGACCACTCGTCCTCATCCGTCCACCTGCCTTGGGTACGTCTACACGGTCGTAAAACGCAAGCAACTCTTTCATTGCAACCACTTCTACTTTTGACTTTTTGGTACTATGTACATTGCACGTGCAGCGTGAGCACTAGGAGCAGCAGGATTTAGTAACAGACTTGGAGAAGCCCTGCAAGCTTTGATAGATGTCACGCTGTCAGTTGTGATCAGCAATACTTGATGGTGACCCCCTTTGATACTGAGGAAGTAGTCAGAGAAAACAGGGTACTTGTAGCTGACTTCGCTAGTTGTGGCGATAGCCTGAGTAGTCAGACAAAGTATTCCACGGCATGTGTGCCCCAATAGGTCACTACTTTTATGTAAATTTCAGCAAGCACACACTTGTGAGCCTTTCCTTGGAGCAGTGCTCATTCATTCTCTACTATGAAAATGCTATCACGTATCAGTCATTGTGCCAATATTAAAACCCGCCCCAAGTCCCCCTTTTCAGTCCCCAAATCAATCATTCCTGTGAGAGATCTCGAGCAAAATGAAAAAAATCTATAGTAGAACTGTTAATGCCGTATCTATAGATCTGTGAGGGGTGAGAATGCTGCTCATGCAACATAAAAAGTGATGGAAGCTCACAAAATGCGAAGAAACCCAGCTCGAGAACAGAGCGCGCTGGTATGGCTCGGGAAGCCTCTCCAGTAGGGTATCGAGAGCGATCTGCTTCACCAAGGTGGCGGGTATAGCGCGTCTCATTACACCTTTGCGGCTTGGAACATCCTCGAACAAGTCAGAATGTTCGAGCTTAGTGTGCAATTCGTTGAGCATGATGGAGAGCTCGTCCGAAATCTGCGTCCGAGACTTGGCACCTTGGAGGCGAGCGTGCTCTTGCCAAATGCAGTGGAATTCTGCGGCAGCATTCTCGGTAATCTTGGCTTGAATGTCTTTAACGTAGTTTCGGTAGAAGTCTGACGGCTTTCCGTCCTTGAAGACCATGAGGTCGAGGTATTCCTGGGTCGTAAGGGCGAGACCTGCGAGGACTTCAAGCGAAGAGCTGGTCACACCGCCTGAAGCAGGGTCAATACCATCAAACAAGTGATAGCAAGGTAGTTTCACCCTTGTTTGCACTGGAGTCCTTAAACATGATGACCCTGCGTTTCTCCAAGATCGACCGTGCCTGCTGAGTGAAGAACAGATTTGCACCCTCGACGATGTACTTGAAGTGGGGTTTGCCTTCTGTATCTGTCAAAGCAGCAACATTAGAGACATTTACGGCTTCGGGACTGAATGATTGTCAGCTGGTGTTTGGTGCAGCTGGTGATGCAAACATACCGTCCACCACAAGGTACAAAAAGGTCTGCCTTGAAACGGAAGTGAGCTCCATTCCTGAAGTCAGTACCGTCCAGAACGATTTCGCCCGCTAACAACAGCATGTGAGATTACAACAAACTTCGAGAAAGCCGCACATACAGGGTAGCCTGACATCCTGTTCCTCGACCTTGACAAGGTACCCGTCCTTGCTCAACTTGGTCTTGTCGAAGTGAGCGACGGTCAAGCGACGTTTGGCGAGGCGGATGAGTTCCTCCCTATTGATGCCTGCAGGGTCGGCAAGAACACCACTACCATCGATAATAGCAATTGTCTTATCGGAACTCAAGAGTATCTCATTTGATCCAAGATCTCCGTCTGCAAAATGTCAAGGACAACTCTCAGAGAGTAAAGATGCAAACATACCAGGACCGCCTGTTTGAACTTTTGTGATATCTTTCTCCCTCAACCCAAGCTGCTTGTAAATGCCAAGCACGTATTGACGAATGGATAGCGACGTCATTCCGTATGTATCATGGGGAATACCACCCAAAAGCTCGGCACTCTTGCCGGTGGTAAATGACTTCCACCATGTCTCGGCACCACGATCACGAGCGTGTAACGCTGCCCAATCCATCATGTCTGCTGTACCCTCTACACGAGATGTCAATCATCTCAACGAGTCATCGCAAACGGAACTCACCATCAGGCCCAAAAAACAACAACTCTTGCTTTCCATACAAGTCAACATGGCGTTCATTAGTTCCTGAGTTGCGACTTGGGATAAGGAGGTCGATGATAGCCTAGAATGACGATCAATAAAGTTATCAGCTCATTTACAGTGCACACTTACATCAATATATTTCTCGAAGCAGCGTCTGGGCGGTGCTCCAAGACTGGGCGAGGACTAAGAGAACCCCAAGAGAAAAGGTAAAAATCACGCACGAAGGCAAAATAGTACCCTTGGCGCCTCCTTCCGGAATGTCCTTGTTCTTTAAAGATTGGGTGGCAGCTAATCCGTAATTCTCATCGAACAGCATCCTCTTGTTGATTAAGTAGTTTCTATCGCCCGGTGCTCAGCTGTAGAACCCCCTTCAAAAGAGGCAAACCTACTCCTCGTTTCTCGACATGACTATACGAATACCGCCACGGGCAACATCTCTGAAGCGAATGTGAAAGCCACGGAATTCGTTTCCGATGACGAGAAACATTCCGAAAAGTGGTGTTGGATATTCACCCTGGGGCAAAAAATTGGGGGCGAGACGGAATGACAATGCGACCTTGGTTGGTTGATAGAAATTAGTCTTCAGGATGTGCCTTGGAGCGAGATCAGCTCTCAGTTAATAAAGTTGTTTTTGAAATTACTTGTTGAAAATGAGGAAGCTCTCAAGAACTTGTAGATCTTGCTTGTTCGAGACTGCACGTCTGATTTTATCATACAACTCAGAGTCAGTCAAGGGTTGTGTCATGTGAAGGCGCTGGTAGGAGAGAGTAGGACTGGATGTTGCTCGTCAAGGCTGCCCAATGCAAAATAATTGTGCTCACCGCAGCTGCGATGTCTGGTCCGCAGTCGGATAGTGTACCATAGCGAAGTTGACGTACAGAAGGCGGATCTGTTGGAGAAATATTCATACAGGGAACCGAGCGAAACTGACGGCGCACAATTTCTGAATATGCGTGGATAACTTGAGCGATGCTGTCGCGCGTGAAGGTTTCCTCTCTGAAGCGTCTCTTGATATCATCGAGTACTTCAGCGTGCGAGGGGTTTGATTCGTCCAAGATATTCTTGAGGTGATGGTATGCGGGACCTAGGCGGTTGCAGAAGTGTTGAGCAAAAACCCAGCCGCAATCTAATGAAGGATGAACTTGGTTCCTGTCTAAACAATGTTCGACATACAAGCATAGGTTGCCTCTTGCACAGCATGTCTAGACTTGACAGAATCGCGAAAAAAGGGGTTGTCGGGAAGACAATAAAGCAGAGATGCCTCTTTCATCACCTGGAATATGGAATGCTCAATCGGCGCGCCGGTCGAGTTAGGCATCGGATTCAGGTATAGAGAGATGATCGTGATCCCATTAGAGAACTGCTCCACATACTTTCGGGATGAGTACAGCTGGTAAAAGTGATAGAGGTGCGATAGAGCACTGAAATGGGTGTAACCATCGTTGTTGTTACATATGCTAGTCAACACACCTGAAGAAC
Source organism: Suillus decipiens (assembly GCA_016695475.1). NCBI lineage: Eukaryota > Fungi > Basidiomycota > Agaricomycetes > Boletales > Suillaceae > Suillus > Suillus decipiens. The sequence goes on from MU173019.1 coordinate 114,488, forward strand.
CGGGAAGTGCCGCCCATCTTGTATCCAATGACAAGACGCCTCTCACGAGTACCTTCAACTTCATACACTTCCATTACAGGACCATAACGGCTTTCAGCTTGCCACATGATCTTCTGGTAAACCTTGAGAGTATATGGGCTCACTCTCTCAAGGAAAGAAGCGTCGGAGACAGTACGGATATCGGTCCGTCCATCCGCCCGAGTTGGTGGGGGTGGGGAAGGAAAGTTGCACTTGGTAATGAAGTAACAGCGCAACTGTTTGGCTGCTGTCGTCGACATGGATCCAGTGGAACGGTAAGTTTCAAGGCGGTAACATTCCGACGGGGTTGATTTATCGAGGTATAAAGAGTCAATTCTGCATCACAAATAGTGTGGGTAGAGTAATTCAGAGCTATTAGGTGTAAACATACCTCGACTCGCAAGTAGCACCAGGGCCCTCTGCTGCAGTCAGGCCCGGCAAACTGGTGTGAATGAAAGTCGCTCCATTTCCATTCTGGTCGATCTTCTCGAGGTCGATGACGAGCTTATTGAAGTCGTGCTTTGTGAATGCAAGAATCTTGGCACCAAAGAGGGCAATGATGTGGTCCGATATCACCAAGGACGATTCATTTTGAAAGTAGGTATCATCGATGCCGAGTTGAAAGTAGAACCAATCGACCTCGTTCTCGACCAGCTCGCGAGGAATGAATCCCTGACATTCTGTTAATATGACGCAATGCCCAATGAGGATTGACCTCAAAAGATACGGATTGCAGCACCTTGGCAGCGACATCGACCTTCACCTTAGCACGTTGTTCATCTTTACCTTTGAATATGGGCGTAGTATAGCCAGGTAGGTTCCTGATGCGACGCAGGGATTCCTCGGTGCTTGCATCGGTGTCATGTCCATTTAGGAGAGCCATGTTGGAGTCACGTTAGATGCCTGAACCAGGGTAAAGCAGGACGGCGTCGAGCACGTCGTTGAGCAGTGATCAAAGGTCTATGATCTACAGGAAGGTCGTGGCCAGCTGTCACAAAGATGAATGGATGATGAGGGTGAAACAGCGTATTTATACGGACCACGTCTAGAATTTTGGGCGTTTTGACTCGACTATCATTTGTATCGCCAAAACCATGTCTGCCACGACAGTACTGTCACAGATCCCTACCGGTTGCGGTTTGCAAATCCGTCGCCTGAGGTGGCATTGCGACCTCAATTTCATCACCATTCAAATGTAGAATCGGTGAATATATTCATACTCGGGGAGCGCCGTTGCTTGTGCCACTTTACCCGCGATGTACATGACAAACAAACAGATGCGATCTGCGATCCAGTTAAGTTGATACGAGGAAGCTGAATCGATTGGTAAACTCACATTAGTGTCTCTAACGGTCAGTTCCGCGAAGTGTTGAGTGCGCGGCGGAGGCGGGGATCTGTTCTCATCAGTCTCAAACGGTGAGCGTACAGCAACACAACATTAAAAGAGGTGCGGACACGGGCGACACAGGACACGGTTGCAATCGATAAGTCCTACGATCGAAGCAGTTCCACTTAGAGTAGGACCCACAAGTCATGTGGCTAAGTAAATTGATAGACCGCAATCTGCCGCCAAACAAGTAAACTCGAACGAAACGTTGATATCATTTACTTACATATAGGGACAACGTTTATACATAGTGCAAGCGATAGCAATGAGAACAAACACTTAGAACACGTCTTTTGCTTCCACATCCCTCCCGACATGATCATAATATCTCATTGCGCCTTTCCTCACTCCATGTTAGCCAGCCCGTCACGCACGTACTCTTCGAAGAGGGACTTCCAGTCCTTATGCCAACGACTCAGCGCAGGCCTCCCCTCAACAACATCCGCCGCACCCCACATGATGCGTAGTTGATCAAGTTGGTGGCGAGACTCGTTGTCAGGGCAGAGTATGTAAAACTTGCCAGCACGAACATGGTCGAGCATGAAAAGAACTGTCTCCTCGGCTGTCCAAGCGCCTGCCGGTTTCTCGCCACCGTTGCGGGCGGTCAGACCTGTGAATGTCCACCCAGGGCTGTGAAAGCCACCGTGAGCCTTCATGTGGATACATCCAAAAGATTCCGAAACAGCTCACATGAACAAATGCGCGGTGACGTTGCACGCCGGACTTTCGCGAAGCTCGTGGGCGAGTCCTTCCGTCAAGCTCTTTACTGCGGCCTTTGCAGCATTGTATGCTGGGTTGCCACTGTACCATGCAGTATCGCGAATGGAATATCATGATGAGTGATCTGGCCAACAATGATGCGTTACCCGAAACTTACGGTGGATTAGTGATCCCTTGCTTGGATCCAGTGTTAATGACTACAGCTTGGTTCTCTTGGTGCAACATGGACTAAGAATAACATTACCGTCAGCGCCAATATATACGGCACACGCAGAGGGAACACCAACTGGTACAAAAGTCTGCTGCACATTGACCACACTAAACGCTGTGAGTTAGACTATGCTCATGCTCCTATCAGGCAGATGACAAACCCGAAAACATTGACATCAAATGTCTTCTTCCAGTTGTCCAGCATCTTCCAAGATTTGCTGTCGGGACCTATTGCAGCGTTGTTGAGGAGAACGGCGACCTGCCCATAATGATCAGATCAGGATGTTCGCCCGACGTAAGATGGGGTGAGATGAAATTAAATGGTGCAATTTGAAGTGGGAACCAGACTGTGTACAATGGCATAATTCGCTCACCTCGCCCCATGCCTCATAGACTTTGTCGCGCAAACGCACGACGTCGTCGATGTTCGACACATCGGTCGGAATAACAAGTACATTAGCCTCTCCGACGATGGAAATAACTTCCTTGGCAGCAGAGGCCAAGACGTCTTCCACGACGTCCGCCATAGCAATTTTTAGACCAAGCCTAGGTGCAGTGCAAATCACCAAAGCACCGAATGCAACAGTTAACACCGTCAGCGCAGACATATCACATCCGTGAGTATCTCGCCCCGGGGTCAAGAGCGACAGCACCCACGCACTTTGCCAATTCGACAGCAGCAGCTCTACCGATACCGCTCGCAGCGCCAGTGATGACTGCTACTCTACCAGCATGGAAGACTGGGTGAACTTCGTTATCCAGGGGTGACATGGCCTCGAAACGTCTATTGGAGGGAATAAAAGGTGATGGGCCACGATCAAGAGGCATGTCTAGCGGTCGGTGCGATTCCTGAGAAATAACTGGGGGTCGATTGGCGGTTATTATCAGAGAAAAACAGTCGAGTATATGTCGTGCACAGTCAGTGGCTGTTGTACATAGCAAGAGTAAATATAACCCACAATATACAATTAAGTGGGTCTGGTAGACTCGCTGGAATGGCGAGCGTTGTTTTGTCGAGCAGTCAAAAGAAATAACTAGGACTCATACAACGTTTAGGATAAGTTTACGATGTTTATATACCATGAGAAGCTTAACTGACAATCCAAGAGGCATCACCCGGATTATCAGTCCGGACTCCGAAACAAAAGTGCACACCGTTCAGAAAATTACTCGCCTAAAATAAAATAAAATAAAATAAAATAAATAATTCAAGGAGAATTGCCCATGCATGTAAAGTAAATAGCGTCGACTAAACTAGTCCCTTGGATTAGTAACGTAGGAAGTACATACGCCAAGCCGCAACGTGGTGTCCAACGTGATGTTAGAACTTGGAATCGCTCTAGCCTTGGTGGTATAATATTATTGTGGCCTGCGATGCGTTTCCCTGACCTACTGGCTGCTAGCAACTCTCCTCGGAGTCCTCGCTGACGACACATTTGTCGAATCGTTGTAGCTCCCGTTTCATCTAGGCTATTAAACCCCGTAGTTTTTTAGGCCCCTGGGACAGTGCGGACTGGGAAGGAAGATAGTCTGCAGGCAGCTTTTCAACCTCGTTTGAGTAGGTAGAAACCTACAGGTAGATGATAGTTAGATGCTTGAGTATAATTGTGAACAGTCAATGGAGGCCTATGAATGGTAGACCATCTAAACTCATGCCAATTCTCGACCCTAGTACTTCCGGAACTTCTAAAAGGAAGAGTGCCTGTAAAGGCCTACTGGGATCCAAGTCGCACGAACTTCACCCCGCAAATGTTAATTCCAGGAATATTTGTTCTGGAATGCTGTAAGGACCAGTTCCTGGCCGCCGCCGAGCGCTGAAGAGCTGAACTTGAACGATTCAATAAACGTTAGAAGGCATTCAGACATCAAAAAGTCGGCTTGGCACCTTCACCTCGAACGTGCAAGTGGCCCTAGCATAAGCACTAGTTGGACGGTCCTAAGGCAAGTCGGACTTACTAATTGTCTGGGCTTGTCCCTGACACTGTGGCTGTACTTAACTGTAAGTTAGCATAATCATTTGAACGTTAACATTAAAAAAAATTGGTACGTCTTATCATGCGGTCTCGGAGTAAATATGACGCAAAAAGCACATAATGTGATGTGTCGTGCGTTGACTAAACTCCAAATAGTATTATGAGAAGGCCGAGACTTGCATAACGCATGCTGATCCTGAGATAATAATGCCAGAGGCCGTAGATACAGTGCGCCCCAAGTTAGACCACTAAAATATGGTATCTATCGCATGAACAAGCGGACCATTGATTGTGCGCGAGTACGTACAGGATAACTACAGTAACGAGAAAGCATAACGACTAGCCAATTTTCGTCCATATATGAGCGATGGGCTATTTGTAAACCGAAATTGAGTCGACACATACAAAACAATGTAATCATAATCAAGTCATCAGCGAAGATTTAACCAACCGAGGTAGTATGCCTTGATCTGCCCCGGCAGATACATACTCCCATAACATCCGTTTTAAGACTCTTCTCCACCTGAGTTATTGGAAGAACCAGCAGGAGCCTCGATGCCCATCTTCTTCCGGACAGTCTCGAATGTCTTCAACATCTTCCTCCTTGCGCCGAGAGCGGCAACACCTTTGGCCTCCAGGCCCGCCTCGTCGAGCACGACCATGTCTTGCCACTTCATCTTCTCAAAGTTAGGCGTATACTTGTGTAGTCTCAGACTCCTGAGCCAAGCCGGGATATCGTGAAGCAATGCGGGGTCAACGTCTTCCTCATCCTTCTTCGCTGCACTACCCGCGCTATTTCCACCAGAAGAACCGGTCTTCGGGAGCCCAGGGGATCGTCCTCCTCCACGGCTCCTGCTATTATTGTTGCCGTTGCTGCTCTGCTGCATAGCAGCAGCTTGTTGAATACCTAGCCAGTTCTGCGGGAATCCAGCAGCCATTTGTGCCGCAAGGAGCTGCGCCTCGGGGGTCATTGAATTCATCCCCATAGCGCTCATCTGAGCTTGTAGGTTCAACATGTTCATCTGCATGGGGTTCATACCAGCCAATAACCCTGCGCTTGGCATGCCCATCCCAAGTCCGGGGCTACCCAGTCCACCAATGTTGAAACCATTCATGCCCAGCCCGTTCAAGGGGCCGTTTACGTCTTCCCCACCGAACCTGTTCGACTGAGGTAAAGCAGGACTCCTACTGCTATTCCAGTTGCCTGGCTGTTGGCCAAGATTAAGCTGTGCGTTGTTGGCGTTGGAACCCTGGCTAACGTTCCGACGCTGACCGGATGGCTGCTGAGAAACGAGATTTCCCTCATTATCATATATATTGTTGTTTGCTGGTACGTTGGTTTCGGGAGCAGGAGCGTTTGCACCTGCATTGCCCCTCGACGGCCGACGGAAGGACTTCGGATCAGCCATAAGGGGAACACGTGCACCAGGATTCCAGTCACTAAGCTTGGCAGCTGCCACGTCGAGATGGGAATGTGTGTCCTTAGAGAACATAGGCATCAAGGGTGTATTGACGTTGCTAGCCCAGCTATCGCCGACCATGGGGGATAACGCCTCAACTCCACTGCGAGGCGTTCCAAGAGAGCCACTAAACTCAGTGCTTTTGGGCCTTGAGCTGTTGCTGACAGACGGGACAACGATCTCCTGTGCAGGAGAATTGATATTCTGTTCTGCGACTTGACTGAGTGCGGATCCCCATGAGGTGCGCGGGTCACTGCCACCGGACGCAAGAATGGGTGCGGAAATCCTGTGTGCTGCATTGCTTGCCTTCAGCTTAGCGCGTTGGTGGGCGAGAGTAGCGGCGGCGTCGTTGCTGGATCCCATTGCAGCTGACTCTGGGGAAAGAAACCCAGAAGAAGTGGTATCGAGTGCAAGGGACTGTCTGTTCTGACTGCCGCTGAATACGCGAGGAGAGGCAGGCATAGGCGACTTGAGCGCGGGGCTCTTTAACGTCATCTGGGCCAATTTGGCTTCCATCTGACTCTGCATCGAACCTGCATCTCAAAATTAGATTCGTGAGGCAATGAGTATTGACCGAGGATACTTACCGCCAATAGCAGGGCTCAGAAGAGCGGTCATCGGATCTGATCTCGCCATCTGCTGCAAAACAGTGATGAAAAATCGAATTTGAACTTGGGTAGATTGCTGAAGAAGACTGTAAAGAGCGGCGGTGCGCTCTGCCTCAGAAAGGACCTTGAACCCTTCAAAAAAAAGTACGTTAATTTATGACGAACCAAAATAAGACAAGGCGCTTACATTGCTCAATGGCACTTAATTCCTCTTTGAAATTGACATCCAGGGATGCCGCAGCCATCTCCTCAAGAGTCTCTTCGTAGTTTTGGAGGTTCTCGAACCATTGGTCAATTGCCTCTGACTCTGGGGTTTGAAACATGGTCGCGCTACCGAGTAGTTCGCTTGTAGGGCGAGCACTGCCTCCTACACCAGGACGAGGGGAAGCTGGTGCTAGAGTTTGACGAGGACCCATGGAAGCACGAGCAGAGCGAACGTGATCAGCATTGAGAGGGGAAGGTGAAGGACTAGAAGGAGGACGAAGAGTAGACATGGGCGCTATTGGTGACCGGAAGGAACGATGATATTGAAACTAGAGGATGAAATTTGAAATGCAACGCTCGTGAAGATCCGCTAGCGGTAAAATGTATGAAGAATTGGTGTCACTGGACACGTTTTTGCAAGATATAGGAAGGGGGTAGATATGTGTTCCTAATCCTCGAGGACACGATGAGAAGATGAGATTTTAGAAAGACGGGAGTAGATATGAGATTGAGATGGCTTTGATGACAGCCAAATCTCTTTAGAAGGAGCCCGGACGTCGAGTCTTGGGACTATATGCTAGAATCAAAAGCACGATTGCAAAGTCTGCTGAGCAGAACTGATGGTAATGCGACCGTTGCGTTGCGCTGCTTTGGGTCTAGACGAGACCAGCGGAGCCTGCCGGTCTAGCGAAAGTCAAAGCCTGCTAGACGATTGCGAAGGACAAGAATGACAGGAATTCAAGATACCTGCGGGCGACGAACAAGAACGATGTTGAACAGCGTTGAATAGCCTGCTGCTGTGTCACCTCCAAACGTTGTCTTCCCCTTTTGGGAAGCTCCCGTTGCCGACTGATGCCGAACATCCCGGTCCGACGGATTCGTTCACTTGGTGGCACCTGACTGGAATGTTGCAACATTCTTGCTGGCGGGGTAATGTGCCACCGACAGTACTAGTGGTTGATCCTGTCAGTACTAATCACTGATCATATTTGATACACCAATCAAAAATACTTTACAATTTCCATGGAGGGAGAGAACGTACGGTAATTCAAAGGGGACGTCTGGGAGCCAAAGACACGCTCTCACTGAAGGTCAAGCAACACATGATATCGTGTAACCCGATATTTTCTCAAGGGTATTTGCATACTAGCAAGTCTCGCGGTTTTCAATGCTATGCGAATTTTTCCCCTAGTAATCCTACAGTCGAGTTGGCAAAGAAGTTAAATAATATCAAGAGTCCCTGTTTTCTCTCGCGTCAAGTCTACCTGACATTCTACCAGATTCCTTTTTTGACGACATAGTCAATCTTTTGGCCCGTTTTTTTTTATCTTCCCCTATCTTAAACAGTGTGAATTGCTATCATTATATTTCCCAGGATCAGTTGTCGGCACCCTACTGCACGTAAATTGATCAGTTTGAGCGACTGCCTAGTGCAGTTATCAGGTATAATTTTGTGTTGAAGTACTCCGCATAGGATCCGTGTCAAGTAGTCCGATCTACGGCTCCGATAATCATTTCAGTAGCAAGACACGGTTTGAATCTTGCAGATGCGGAGAATATTGCTCATATAGGTTCAACGCTGCTCCGATCCCGGAAGTACTACTTACTTTTAGTAATAGTATCCGAGTCTTGATTGTGGTGCGGTCGTATAGGCTTCGAAGTTCGGAGACCAATTTGCCAGGTGGACAAGTTAAACTCATTCCGTATTCTAATATATACGCAAATAATTGACGGACAACGTGTCAAGCACCCCCGTAGAGCGCACGAATATTACATGCTAGAACTTGTCGCACGGTCCGATGACAAACAACAATTGGGTTAAACGTTGGCATTGTAGCCAGGTCTCATATCGGAGGGAGCGTCACAAGGCTATCCCGTAAAAATCGCCGCAAGGGAGATCGTGTAGTGCTGTTGCAGATTTGGTAATTTTAAAGATCGCCTAGCATTCGATCTTCAGCGCCCCGCGCAACAATTTCGGTAGCAGAAGCAGAGATTCTTCCTATCGTGGTACACGACGCCCAATAAATAAGTAAAAGTCTCACAATTCAGCCGTCCGCAGAAGCCGGCACTTTTCTTTAATAATCAGTAAGCTACACCTCCCCCACCCCCGGACTTGCTTGGGATCGCGCCATATACCGTCAGTCTGTTACCATTCCCTTATAGGCATTGACGTTGAATGCTCGTGTCATGCCGGTATACAGCTGCCAATACAGGGAAATTTCTGATGCAGATACCAACTGGTTTCTTTTGTGCATGATGCATCGGAGTGTCCCTTGATCGTGCCAATTGGGTTAGGCAAGAAAAAGATGCGTCATGGGACTGTACAGAGTAAAGCGAGCCCGACAAACCGGCTCTATCTTAAGTTTTGAGTATTTTAAGCTTGAAGACACTGTAACCTAACACACGTACTAGCTGCATGTAGTGTATCCCAGACCGGTTGAAGGGCTTTGCTGACAAAATGTGAGTAAATACACACGTATGATCCCTACTTATGATTTTGATAGGGGAGCTTTTTCGAATGACCCACATGTCATGTCGGACGGCCGACTTAGTTCAAAAGCTTTTGCACATATAGGTTTGACGTTGAAGTGGACTCGTGACAGGGTATGGGGTAACCAAATTAAACCTATCATTACAGAGCCCGGTATCAAGTTTGAGAATTTACGCACCCATCGGATCCATGATGTAGGGCCGAGGTCATGATTGATGGGTCTAAATTTAGAGCCTAGGTTGGGTACATGATGGTTTGCCGAACTTTCCAGATAAAGTCCTGTGCGGATGTTGCCCACCTATCACCATTGTGTTGAGGCGCTAATCGAGAATTGCATAGACATTGGCTTCGCGTCTCGCCGTTTAGAGAGCATTCGACAACATGATATTAAACCAAATCAGTATGAAATTGATGATGAGATAATAGTATCAAACAGTCCCCCTTAGCGCAGATGGAAAAAAAATGAGGAATCATGAAAGCTGCGGATAAGAGTATTTATGTTGATAGCTAGAGGACAGACAGATTAACAAAGATGATCGGTGGACCGTTCGTGTGAGCCGACCCATTGCATTATTCGTGGGCCAAGGTGCCCAATCGAATCAGTGGTAGGAGCTGGCAACAGAGCCAACTCGTCCCCCATCAACCAGCCATACTGCACCGTTGACGTATGCTCCCGCAGGACCAGCCAGGAAAAGGATTGGACCGGAAATGTCAGATAGGGCACCTGCACGCCCAAGAGGGACAGCTTGAGCCAAAAGGGCAGGTGTGAGGTGCTGAGTTGACGTCATTTCTGTCTCATGGGTATATCAATGAGCTGATCAACGTCTAGAGAAAATCGCTCACCGCTTGGGAAAACGCCTGGGCAAAGCACGTTGGAACGAATACCCCAATCAGCCAAAAGGTTGGCAAGTAGCCTTCCGAGATGTGTGCAAGCATTCTTTGCCATCGTGTAAGAGATAGACAGGACTCGTGCATCAATACGAAAGGAGCCAGATGAGGAGATGGTAATAACTTGAGATGTCGGCTGTGGAATGCATCTCTCTGGAAGATGAGTAGCCTGAGGAGAATTAGTGGAGGACAATCCTGCAGGAAGTGACGCAAGAGGTGAGAGGGGTCTTGGAGGCAATGAATGACAGGCTTCTGGGGGACTGAAGGATGCGGAGCCTTGATCGTTCGAAACATCATTATCACAAGGCTCTTTGTTAACAACGAGTGGACGAAGCGACATAACAGGTGGCAAATCACCCCTTCTTAGATTACCAAGGTGAAGCAACTCGAGGAAGGCTACGGTAGTGAAATAAACGGCAGTGACGTTTGTATCGAAGGTCTCGGCAAAGCCTTCTGGTGATCCAGTGTCCCAAAGGACATTTTGGAACGCCTTGATGGATGGAGGGGCATCTGCGGGGCCGTCGAGAGGGGACGGTAATTGCGAGGGTAGAATATTGCGGGCGATACCGGCGTTATTGACAAGCAGGTCAATATAGCCATGGAGTGTTCTGACAGTTTCGACGAGCTTTGTGAGAGACTGACGACACGTGACGTCACCCTGTAGCGGGATAAGCTTTCCGAATCTCTGGGAACTTGGGCGTCAGATCTTCAGAAACCATCGCTACGAATGCAATAGTCCGTACGTTGTTCTCCTTTGCAGCCTTTTCTATAACTTCAAGCCTCCGACCGATGATGTAAACGGTGGCACCGTTGTTCTCTAGTGCAGTAGCAATCATGAGTCCGATACCTAGCGAACATTATATCACGGTGATGAACGAGAGGAAAAGACTGTACCGGTACCACCCCCTGTGACTACAGCAACCTGGCCCTCTACGCCAAACAGGGCAGCAGGATTTGTATGGATGGATGCACCTGTACTAGTCATAATGGTGTCGAGCAGGAATGTGAAACGTGCATTAGCAAACACGAATGTGACAATATTATATAGTTACAGTGTTTGATGTCCCAATTTGAACTTTTTTTTATGCAAACGTTATGGCAAGGCCGAAGCGATAACTATGCGCATATCGAAAGCAAGCGTAAGCAAAAATAAATGCAAGTAAACAGTGAACCAGCTAATAATGTTTTATTTTATTGTCAGCGTCAGAGGAGTCGAACAAAAATCCAACCTATACTATGGCCTCAAGCTTCAAGGCCTCACTCATAATTCCAATACAATAGATTTCAGCGAGTCGCCTATATATATGCTTGATTAAGTTCACAAGCGTGGCAGATCGTGGTGAAACACGGGGGAAGTCGGTACTTTTCTTCATTATGCAAGTACGTCAGTTAGTTCTATTCTGACCCGAATCGAGACCCTGAGCAACTTGAACCTCTCCTCCAGCATAGTACGTCGGCCAGTTTTCTGACCCTCAGCTCCTTTTCATATGACTGGGTCCTAGAGTGGTCGTAATCTGATGTATAAGGACGTTGTCTATACCGATAAAGCAATACCTCTCGCATCGTAGCAAACGAGAGTCTCAATACAAATTGGGATTCCTTGCCTGCCGATGACTCTTCTCCTCGTTTCGACCCTTGGATTCTGTGCCCGCCTTCCGGGTGGTTGGCTTATCATGCTACACGTGTAATATCTTTTCGATCGACTACCAGGCGCCTGGCGCAATGCAGGATAATTGATTACCAATGTGAGTTTGCCACGTCATGTTCGTCAAACTCTCCAGGCATACAGTATAGGACCAGCACTTGAGCCAGTGAATTTTCTTGGCCGTCTCAAGTGAACACTCGCACATAAATCAAAATTCTGATATGGCAGTCATGTTTAGATATATAATGACCACACTAATGCAACACTACAGAGCAATCGAACGAGTGATGCGTGCACAATGCCAGAATCAGTAGAATGTATTGTTATCTGTATTCACCACCAGCCCTAATAAGGTGCGAGAATATCATCTAAGCGATTATCATACCGTAACACTCGTCGCTAGCTATTACTCCCCTTCATCCTCATCACTGGCATTCTCGTGCAGCTGCTCATCTTCGTTGACATCAAGCTCGTCACCTGCAGTGTTCTCTGCAACTACCGGTTTAGGTAACGGCGCTTCCAACTTACTCGAGTTGGCTTTTCCACGCAAGCCGACGCTTCTCCGTCTTTGCGCGATCTTTTTCCTCCTTCCATTGCTCCAACTCCATTTGATACTTCCCCGTTAATTCCCTGTTGCGCACTTTGGAGGTCCAACCATGACTGAGATGTGTAGCAGGTACAACGCAAGGGTGACTGCAGCACAATGTTTGTTGAATCCGGAAACGAATTTCAGTCCAAATTGGGTTAGTTTGTCTTGATAAACACTTTGATAACAGATTCTGAGACCCTCGTCCGGAATCCCAGTGGCAGCACATTGTGATGTATTGGACATATTTCATTGTGCCAAAACTGTACTATAGACATAAATGTTTCTTTTGACAGGATTTCTGACATTGATAGTTGAACAATTCCTTCTCACTGCATTGATTGGTGCTGAAAGGGAGCATGTTTCTGACCTGTAGCATGCATGCATTATTATTTCTACTCGACAGTATACAAGATGCATGTATTTCAGATAGAACTGCACTATTCGATAGGTTGATAAACAGATATTGAGTGTGGTAGGTGTTTGGCTCAAGTGCCGGCCGGTGCTGGCTCAAGTGCTGGTCCTATACTGTACTATCTGGGCCAGTATGATGTGTTTCTAGTTCATTCTCGCACAACCGTCATGATGATCATTCTGACTGCAGGCCAAAGTGCTCGCTGCGGAGTTTCGTTCTATAAGCCCAGATTGAGACCAGCCTGGCTTATATGGCACGTACATCAGACTGGTCACGAGTCTACTGGACTTGTTTCTTTGCTCACCTTCGCATTCAGCATGCACATGCTCTCGTTATTCTCGTACTCGGCTGTGTCACTCAGCTGCTGCAAAGTTGTTGACCCGTGCTGTTTTTTGTACACCATCAACACCACTGCTATAATGCTGTTGCATGCTGTATGGAACCCTATATATCGCATGTTCTTTGCTACATTCCCTTATGCTCCGGACATCTCCAGACCGGCGTGGCTTGGCCTGGTGTGAATAGATGCGGCTGCTCATCATGGCATTATCCAGTTTCTTTCGAGTCAATTACGCTATGACTAATGACAAGGTAGAGTTCGGCATACGACACTATACATGAATAAAACACTACGGCGGTGCTTACGCATGAGAAACCTTGGAAATGCTAGTTGGAGAAAACTACTTATCTAGGGTTACTAATAGCTTTGACCCGATCAATCATTGCAACTATAGATTTTCAAAAGTTCAGATCTAATCATATTGTCTCAATAAAGTTAATACTATGTAGGCGTAGTAAGTCCTGAGGATGCCTCATTCCTCATCGCCGTCATGTCCATCATGATTCTCCGAACGTGAGCGCAGGGTGAATTAAATCTATACATACGGTCAATACATATCACTGAGCAATATCAGAGATGATATTACTACTATCACAGCCCCCTTCAAGCAAGTGTAAAGAAAGCACTGCTGACAAGTCCGACAATCACGAGCACCGTCGCAGTCATCCAAAAGCCACCTTGCGGAAGGCCCACAGACGAGCCGCTTGATGATGATGAGCCCGAGGACGAACCAGAAGCAGTAGCAGATGGAGATGTGACAGTAGTGGAAGATACGACAGTGTTGGTGCCTTCCGTACTGAAAACCCTCACAGAGGCGACTTCGAAGTAGGCATTATCGTAGTCGGTGCCATTGCCCATGACCCAGTTGTTGTAGCAAATCCCTGAACATGTGCTGTTCCATGTGGCACCGTCGGCTGTGAAACTGCCTTAGCATTCTGCAACGTCCATTGCTCGCAAAGTCCACTCACCCCAGTCTATCCATTAGAAAGAATTAACACGTAGCTGAATGTTAGTTCAGTCACCGAGCAAATACACGACTGACGTACCTCCGCAGAGGGTAATATCGAAAATCAAGTTCTGGGGCTGGAAGAACTCTGTGATGTTGCAACCCGTAGAGGGCCAGTTGGCAACAGGAATACCAAAGGTCGAGGTATCGATCGTACTGTCGTTGTTCGACAATGAGCTAGGTATTTGAGACCTCTGAAAATTTGGTTCAGTACTTGGCAATGCCTATCATTCGTACAGTAACTCACTGAGAAGAACCAAATGCTGAACGACACAAAAATTTGAGTGATGGGGTCCAACAGAGATTAAAAGGGGATCATTGTACTTTATACCAGTAGAAGCCATTTCTGTCACAAAAGCTCCTCCACCACTGCTCGCAAAACCAGCGCCGTAGGAATTAGTCGATGGGTCCGTAACAATGCAACCTTGGTCCTCATTTGAGGCATACGAACAATTCGTGCTGGCAACTAGAGTTGAAGTTTGATTTTGGGAGACCGCCGTGCATCCCTGTGGAAATAACAAGCTAGTGTTGGAGGATAAGCAATGCAGAACAGCACCAGTCCACGAACGGTTTCAGTGTGCAAGGACATCTGGTTTTGGGTATTGGTATTGATGCCTTCAAATGTATCGATCTCGCCACCCTGTGGCCAGACAGCTGCTTGACTGTCATAATTCGTCAGCCTTCAGTAGCATGTAAAGAATTTGATGCTCTCTCGAGTAACTCACCTCCACCACGCCGGCCACACGGAGCACTAAATCAGAGACAAATTTTAGCACGCCAACATCTTGGCACAAACGTAGTGTACGCACACCATACGGTGTATGATATATATCAGCTATCCACAAGCTTCCCACTGCGAAAGAGTCGTTGGATGTAATTCTGACGGAGTTGCGTTTGTTGTCATAAACCACCTGATGAAGGCTGTTAGTAAAAATGAGATACTTTGCAGAATGACTTACAGTAGAGGTGTTATCTACTTTGATGATGGCATGATCCGTTGAAGTATCTACGTAAGCCAACTGATATGCAGCTGCGTTCTGAGCCGAAACATAGCTGCCATGAAAATGTTAGACCACAAATGCAAAAAGGACACTTGTACTCCTC
This sequence comes from Suillus decipiens, assembly GCA_016695475.1. Lineage (NCBI taxonomy): Eukaryota > Fungi > Basidiomycota > Agaricomycetes > Boletales > Suillaceae > Suillus > Suillus decipiens. The sequence continues at coordinate 129,543 of MU173019.1, forward strand.
ACACAACATCTCCGTTGGTCAAATTGTCGTCTGAAAAATGTGAGCTTGAGACACGACAAAGTCGAAATAAAGCACGAACAGTAATTGTAGAAAGTCCAGTCGTCAAAGAAAGTAGAACCATAGTACTCTTTAACCATAGAGTACGTTGTGGCAGCCACTGGCGCAACGGAGAAGGCCAAACAAGCCAACGCCGTCGCCATAATGGAATAAGTAGACAGCATGATACTCCGGGTAACGGTAGAGAGCAAAATTTGTGACGCCATTTATGGGTGTTCATAATAAATAGCACGAATCAGGCCCGCAACTGCGCCGCGACTTCATCACACCACTAATCGGAAAACCACGAGGTTCTGAAATCTGGGGGCAGATTTTAAAATACTACAGCTTTCGTGGGACCTGCTGCTATGTACGGCAATCATCTTTCGGATCTGAGAGGCAGGACGTGCATAGTTAGATTTGGACTTTGATTTCTGCCATCTGGGCGTTGGAGTCGGATCAGTAATGAAAACAGTGAAGAACTGAAGGGCTTAGTTATGCTCATCATTGATAACAGCGAGCGACTTTGATTAGGCAGCGATGCATTCGAAACGCGCCAGAGCTGGATCCCATGGCAATAGTCAGGATGTTTCTTCTAAAACCCTTGTGCTAATTATGTGCGATATCAGTGAACGATTTTCATTGGCTAACTCGGCTGTCAGTGAACATAACCTTAATCGGGCCATGCGTTTCACCAAATTTTGTTACAACCTTTTTGTTTCTGGGTCGCAACTACGAACGTGTTTATGGAGGTATCGTGATGGTCCTATATGCTTCGTGGACCATTATACAATGATATGTATGAAACAGGTTGTAAATGCCCGTTCGGCACTCTTATCAAACTTTGAGGTCCTGAACCTCCTTCGCGAGCTAGATGCGGAGCACATCGCCCGCACAAAAACTGCCATCCGCGTCAAAAAGGAAGAAGAGGCTGCGGGAAAGAACTCCCATGACATTCAGGCCGAAGAGATAAGCGAAAACCTTCGCACAGTCGAGCTGGAAGCTATTCAATATCTATCTGCGGACTACCAGCCAACTCTCCACCAATCAGACGCGAGCGTCACCCAGCTCGTGCGTGGTCTTCAGCCGTTCGAATTGTCTAAAGCAGAAAAGCTTCAGATAGTCAACTTGGCTCCAACTGAGCCAGTCGAGCTGTATGTTGTATGTACGGCTCTGCTTATCCATCATGCCAAAATGGACTGAAGGCCACCATTCAGATCGTTGAGGAACTCGAAGATCGATTCGGGAACCGGATGGATGACCTTCTTGCTGCAGTATCCAAGTCATTACACGAAAGCGCCCCTGGACATCTGAATGGGACTATGGCTGCACCCGAAGACAAACAGACGCGTGGTGAAGCTGTAGTGGAGGTCTACGAAGAGGCAGATCAAGAAACTTGGGAATATGATGCAAACGCAATGGAGTTTGATGATATGGGAGAGGGAGTAGGTGTCGAAGGCGACCTTGACATTGATGATGATTAAGGATACTGTGGTTCAAGGGATGCATTGAGCCCATACTAAGGTTATATACAGGCCGCTGCCGTGTGAGTGACGGACGCCCCTCGATTAAACAGATGTTCCTCCGACAGCTTTTGGCAGCACATCAGATCTGGCTGCCGCGAAGGCTAAGGGGAAATACCTTGGTGAGGCAAAGTACATCTATGCCACTTAACACAGGGTAGTATTTCTACTGTACTTCACGTCCGTCAGATGTAATGAATAAAAAGTCAAAATGTTCACAAAAGCAACTATTTTAAAATGAGTGAATGAATGACTACAGGAAACGCAACTATGGATATCTACTATTCGCATCTGCAATCCAGTAACAGTATCTGCAACAAAAAAAACAACAGCAAGGGTTACATGTGTAATACTTCCTGACATCAGCGAAAAAAAATCAAATATCCTTGACCTGCTCTTCAAGCCATTCCCACAGAGCCTCGCCCACCTTGGGGTCCCGAGCATCCTGGCGAGTTGGACCAACCCTAGCCCAAGGAACGAGATACTGAATGAATAGCGAGGGGTATCAGCGTCTCTTTGCGAACATCATTCGATAGAGAAATCACCTTGCCATTCAACTCTACCGCTTCTGGAACAGTTCCAGCATAGAGTTGGGTTAGTGCTCCATATTCAACGTCATAGATGAACAAATTCTACATCACACTCATCAGTATTTATCTAGCAGCTGCATGTAGTACATTTGCGAACCAGAATACTACGTAGAAAGGACGGGATGTGGCGTGACAGGTCTGTTCTGATATTGCCTGGGTTCAAAGGTATTGAAACAATGCCCTCTGAGCTGTAGCGTCTTGCGAGTTCGAATGCTTGTACTATGTTGCCCTGTTGATGAGTCAGTAGAAGCTAACCCAAGATAACATGGTCAACTTACAGTTTTGCTTTGCCCATAAAGTTCAGTAGTAGACATCTTCTTGCGGGCAGGACTATCTTTGAACGTGGAAAAGGTGAGACCTTGAAGGGCATGTGCCGAGGACGAAGTTGTAATAACACGAGCTTTGCCATCAGGCGCAGATTTTGCGGTAGCGATGAGGGTGGGCAATAGCAGCTTAGTGAAGTAAAAGTGTCCTGCAAAACAAATCAGAGTCTTGTGGCAAAAATGTAACCGTCATACCAAGGACATTTGTTCCGAATTGAAGATCATATCCGTCCGCAGTCAACCAGTCTTTTGGAGGGAACATGACCCCACTTATGCACCATGATGAGCATATACAACCCACAGCATTCAGCGCATGTTGTACACTCACGCGTTATTGAACAGGACGTCCAACGTAGTCTCTTTGCTGTTAATAGCATCAAAAGAGGCCCCTCTGATGTTGCAAATCGACGGAAAAGACGAACCTGAGGTATTCTTCCGCGGAAGCTTTTATAGACTTCAAATCTGCGAGATCCAATTTCAGAAAGAGGGCATCCTTCCCAGTGCTGTTTTTTAGATCCTTGATGGCTACCTCTGCCTTCTCTTGGCTTCTAGCAGCTATATATACCTTGGCATTGTGGGCCAGCAAGACCTTTCACTCTATGGTCAGTAGTATGAAGTATTATCTAGTGTCCCTCGCAACTTACCTTTGCTGTCTCTTTACCAATCCCAGTATTGGCTCCAGTAACGATAATAACCTTCCCCGTCAGGTCAGGGATGTCGTCGACGCGAAAATTCGATTTAGGCGGGAATGCTTGACCCAGTAGTGACAGGTGAGACTGGTAATTTCCCATGACAGTCGCAGAAAGTGTTCAAAGGGATACTCGTAACGACAGCCAAGTACTTATAGTACATGGTCTGTGTGAAAACTTCCACGCTGGTAAGACCGTGGCATTGTAGGTCAGAATTCGAAATTCACTCACCATGCAAGGTCGGTCTTGGAGCTTGAAGCGTAACCAGTCTGAGTTGCAGCCGGGCAGTTACAACTGCTTACTAATCTGCTCCTCCTGAACAGTGTTCGCAGGTTCTAAACCTGCCGACCAGAGCTTTTTTTGTGAGTACACCTCGATCGTGGATAGATCCTCACAGCCTATCTTAATTGGTCTTAACCAAGTGGCTGCCGCAACGGAGAAGACATCTATTACTATTACAAAGTGATCAGAAGGTTTGTCTTTAGACACTCGCGCATGGACAGATTCTTAATGGTCAATAACAGGGAATCCACCTTCTGGTCTCGCGAGGATACCACACTGTTAGAACCATGTATTGCCACCTTAGGGAGTCGGGGATTGGTGTCGCGATGTACGGACTAATACATTGATATTAGCTGAAACACCAAACAAAGTCAGACCCAAAGCGCCTTTCCGAGCAACACCGTCACTTACACAGTTCAAAGCGCCTGGGTCCGACGGTAATACACCATTTCGTGAACATCGGTGGCATCTACATGGCCAGGCGTGGGTATAGATGAGCTGTCATTTAACGCCACCTTCAGCAGCCGCATCCTTCGCGTGTTTATCTCCATTAGTGGCAGCTGCACCTGCAAGACATTAGCCACCCAGTGATGTGGACTGTTTGAAAGCCATGGCGCCAAATTCACAATTGGTTATTTCAAGGTCTGTAAAGAAAGAAAGATGGAATAGTGAGCAATATCCGACTTTGCACCAAGCTTTCTGTGTATGAAGAACTATCAACGATTGACAAGCTTGTTCTTTGTACTGAGACCCAGAATTATGCATGCTACCGCCGGATGAGTGTCGAGCATGGGTGAGATGTCGGGTACCTTCGAGGCGCAATGTGATGGTTATGTACATGTTAACAAGGACAGCAGAGTGATTGACATGGAGTCGTGGCGGGACACACGGAGGGCCAGCAGAACGTAGATTGGATCTGATAAATTGCAACCAGTGATTATCGCAAACGAAGCCTGGGCACTTCAGCTGCACAGGATATGCTATAAGCTGGGAAGTGAACACGAGGATAACACCTGCAAAACGTACCAGCTCAAGCTTCAGGTGCACTTTTGACCCAGACGCCTTTTGTTTCCTTGTGCCAGTACGTGGGCTGAGAAAAACATATCGTTATAATTTTGGACTTTGTTGGATGAAGACCGAGATGGAGATGGGTCTAGCAGTTGGTTATGTCATCACTGGTGCAGGAGACATCGACGATAACGCCCCGCCAGAAATTTGAAGGGCACACCGATGTGGTCTTTGGCGCCATACATCTACCAGGCGGATGACTTGTTCAAGGGACGGCTCGCTGCGGGATGGGACTTGAAGGGTGGGGAACGACTGGAGGGACGGAGAAAGTGAACTGTGGACCTAGATAGCATTGTCTCCAGACGGGAAGAAAGTGGTTAATGGATGTGAAGATAGTGCAGTGAGACATCGATGCAGCCAAAATCAACACGAAATGGATGAGACATACACAGTGAGGGCTGTCTGCTAGAGTCGAGATGGTCGGTGTGTCAAGATGACAGGCGAGCGAGCGGGGAGAGAGGGAGCTAGAAAGACAAAGGTACGATCTCAGTTTCTGTTCAAGAACTCAATTAACAATGTGCGCTACCTAGAAAGACAAAGGTACGCTACGAATTTTGGTCAGCTAACGCTGACATACAGGAACTAGGTACTTACATCTCAGTTTCTGTTCAAGAACTGAGATGTTCGTTTCTACGGGCGGTTGACTTTATACTGAAAATAAAATTTAAACATAACCATATTGTTGAATGTCTCAGAAGCTCGGCCGACGTCAGTGCGTTGCGCCGACATGCTTCTTTCGGCTTGCGCTCGTACCACGTTGTTCAACTTCTCCCCCTCGTGCCTCGCTTCTCGGCTTCTTCGGAGCTTCCCTTCTGCTTTGTGTCCGGCACGTCATATTCCAACACTCCCCCTCGGGCGCAAGCGAGACCCATATGGGTTCTCAACTTTTGAAGACGAGGCCGTGCCAATGCCTTTGTGAGTGCATCTGCGACGTTGTCGTCTGTAGGGCAGTAGAGGAGCTTGAAGATCCCATTCTTGACATGGGAGCGAATGAAATGGTATCGCAAGTCGATATGCTTGGTGCGTGATTGGAATTTTCCGGTAGATGCTAAGGCTATCGCTGCTTGGTTGTCGCAGAAGATGGGAGTAGGGAGAGTGGGTGGCTTGTAGAGCTTGCTGATGAGTAACTGGAGGTAAAGTACCTCTCTCGCTACGCTTGTTAGGGCAATATACTCAGCTTCTGCCATTGATAGGGCAATAAGTGGTTGCTTGTGTGCGCTCCATGAGACCGGGCCTCCATTCAGCATCACGATGTACCCAGACATTGAATGCCTATGGGGCTGAGATGCCCAATCAGCATCCACAAAGGCTTCTATACCTGCATCTGTCAACCCCAGGGTAAGCTCAAAGTCGGCTGACCCTTTTAGGTAGTGTAAGGCTTGCTTGGTAGCTTCCCAATGGGCTCTACCAGGATTGTGCATGAATTGGGACAGGGTAGCAACTGTGAATGCGATGTCGGGGCATGTGCTGGTGGCGGCATACACCAGGGAGCCAATAGCTCTCTGGTAAGGTATGTCTTGCATTGCCTGGAGCTCGGTGACTGTACCCGGTGACTGATCCACAGATAGCATGGCTCCGGGTTCCATCAGGGTCTGTGTGCTCTTTGCTTCGCCCAAGTAGAACCATTCGACAATAGTGTTGATGTAGGCCTTTTGAGATAAAGTCAGGGTACGTGCCTCGCAGTCTCTCATCACCTTCAGGCCTAACAGCCAGTTCAACTCGCCTAGGTCGGATATCTCAAAGTATTTGAGCAGTTCTGACTTGAACCTTTGGATGTGCAATATGTGATTGGCAGTGATGGCCATATCATCAACTGACACGGTGATGACAACATGCTCCTTGCTCGTGCGTTTGAAGTATACTGCCTGGTCCACCCTTGACCTACTGAACCCTAGTTTGAGGAAGACGCCTGCCAGTTCCTCTGCCCACTCATATCCAGCCTGCTTCAGTCCAGGTAAGCTCCACTTGAGCTTCAAAACCTTTCCTTGCTGAGCATCTTTTAGGTATCCGGGCAGTGCTCTCATATATATATCCTCCTGGATGTCTGCATAGAGGTAAGCGCTCTTTATGTCTACCTGGTGTATCTCCAAGTCCTGTTGCACAGCCATTGTCAGGACAGCACGTATCGTGCTCATATTGGCCGTCGGTGCGAAGGTTTCAAAGTAATCAATGCTGTACTCTTGACGCTGGCCATTGGTGACTAGGCGTGCGTGCAGCTTCAACTTCTCTCCATCGGGGCCACACTTAGTGGCAAGGACAAAGTGACAGGGGATAATGTTCACTCCCCTAGGTGCGTCTACCACTTCCCAAGTGCCAAGTTTTTCCAACTGACTGATCTCATAGTCTAGTGCCTCCTGCCACTCGGGTCCGTCTGGCCCATTTAGCGCCTGTTGCAGGGTAGGTTCAGGTTGAGCAGCAGCCAAGGCTAGCTGGATATGGGTCTCCTCATCTAGGAGGTCAAGTTCGGATGCCTCTTGCAGGGTGTCTATTGCAATGGCGGCTCTCTCCCCCTGCTGAAGGCAGGAGTAGTATCCAGGAGCAGGTCTGGCCCTTGTGGTTCGTGGTTCTGGGGTAGGGTCGATATTCGGGTTGGAGTGGATGGGCTGGATGGTAGGTGCTTCACCACTATTATCTGCACTGACATTGTTGTTGCTGTTATTGTTGTTGTTAGCGCTAGACTCCCCCTCGTCCAGAACATCCAGTGCAACCATGACATCCGCCAGTGCGAAATTGACATTCTGTTCCACCATTACCTGTCGTCTCGTGGGCCAATAGACCCTGTAGGCCTTGCTTTTGGCATCCAGACTGACAAACATGGCCTCCTCAGCCCTAGCCTCTAGCTTCCCAGCCTCCTCCAATTGGACAAATACCCGTGCTCCAAACTCCCAGGCCAATGAAAGATCCGGTTTTACCTTATGGACTCTTTCGTAGGGCATAGCATCAGGGATCGCCTTGGTAGGTACCCTATTCTTCAACCAAGTGGCGTAATTGACGGCCTTGGCCCATAGGAATTTTGGCAAGTCCTTTGCCAAAAGCATGGCTTGCACGTGCGCCACCAAGGTCTCATTTAGACATTCAGCCACCCCATTTTGCTGTGGGGAGTCATGCATGGTGAGCTCCCATTCTATGCCTTGGTCTCTGAGGTACTTATTGAATTCAGCGCTTAGGTATTCACCCCCACGGTCGGACCTCAGCTTGCAAATGCGTGCGCCTGGATGCTGTTGGCTAAGGTTTGCTTCGTACTGTCTGAAAGTGGTGAGCGCCTCGCTTTTGTGTTTCAGGAATACCAATTTCGATTCCTGACTATAATTGTCGGTGAAACTAATATAGTATGAGCAACCCCCAAGACTTGTGGTCTGAGATGGTCCCCAGAGATTGGTATGCACAATTTGGCCATAGGTAAGTGCTTGGGTCTTCGTGGCATTGGGAAAAGGCTGATGTTTGGCCTTTGCTTTCATACAGGCCTCGCAAAATTCGGGGATCGAGGATGAGTCTAACTCAAGACCTCTGACAAGGCCCCTTTCTACCATCCGTTTAACAGCGCCTTGGGAGATATGCCCTAGCACACGATGCATCTGTGAGACTGTGAACTTCGCCTTCACAACATTCGCATACTCCGTCTTTCGATTTAGCACAGTATATAGACCCTCTACTTGTGGGATCTCGGCTATGAGTTTGTGCTCCAGCTCAGGTGAGAGTATTTTGCACATTCGACCCTCGAAATGCACAGCTAATCCCATGGCAGTGATTCTATTCGTTGAGATCAAGGTGAAGGCCATCTTCGGAGCATGAAGGGCACTTTTGAGGGTAACTGAAGTGCGTTTGTTTCCGAGGGGTAAGTCTATTTGCACATCACCTCTCCCTACTGCACTGATAATGGAGCCATCGGCAGTGTGTATCTCTTGGGGAGATATGGGCACATAGTTGAGGAAGTGAGTTCGGTTGGGACAGAAGTGGGAGGTGGCGCCAGAGTCTACAATAGCTCCTCAGCGTTCCAGCAGTAAGTCGAGGTCCCTTGCCGCTGCCGCCATGTCTGACATGATAAAGGCGTACTCATCCTTGCTTTCATTCTGGGAGGCAGTGTTGGCAGCTTGCCGGTGCCCCCATCCTCCTCGTTTCTTCTGGTTTGGCCCTTGGCCCTCCTTGCCCCCTCCTGGTTGCCAGCAATCTGTCTTGTAGTGGCCCTTTCAGTTGCAGTTGAAACAGGTGATGTCCTGGTCAACCTTGGCTGTGTTTGCTGATGCTCTTCCCCTGCTAGTGGCTGCCTTAGCTGCTAAAGCTGATCCTGCAGGTTTCCAAGAGGTGCATTTTTCCGTGAGGAGCCTATGCTCATACTCTTTGGTTATAATGTTGACCAGTTCAAAAGGGCTTAGCAGCTTCATGGTGATCTTCGCTGCAGCATTGATCGAGGACAGGAGTGGACGGTATGATTCGGGGAGGGACGCTAAGATCATAGCATAGAAATCTTTTTCTCCAATAGCGGCACCCATACTGGCCAGAGACTCACGGAGGCGTAGCATCTCTCCAAAATGAGCCTTCACATCGCCATTCTCTTCGCATCTCATCTCCTGCAATCAGCGTCATAAGTCTATCTGTACGAGCTCAGTCTTTCCCTCATGTATATCACAGATCTCGGTCCATATTTTAGCGGCTGATTCTAGTTTCTGTACCCATAGGAGCAAGCGGTCACTTATGGTGCTGAGTACCTGCTGCTTCACTAGGGAGTCCTTCTGAAAATATTTGTCAATTTTCTTTTCTTGAGCTTCAATCTCTGCCTCTGTCGCCTCACTGCCATCTGGTTTCTTGACCTTCTTGGTCTTCTCATCCAGGGTGAATGGGATGGGCTTTACTGCTCGACCATCAGTATAGTGCATCAGCCCTCTCGCACCGATCACGGTTAACATTCATTCCTTATAGGTAATCCAGTTGGTACTGTCATCGGCCAACTTTGGAACGTTAAATAGAGCTGAATTCGAGGAGGGGAGCATGATATCCATGGCCATGGCAGGGCTCATAACCTGTCAAGATGACAGGCGAGCGAGTGGGGAGAGAGGGAGCTAGAAAGACAAAGGTATGATCTCAGTTTCTGTTCAAGAACTCAATTAACAATGTGCGCTACCTAGAAAGACAAAGGTACGCTATGAATTTTGGTCAGCTAACGCTGACATACAGGAACTAGGTACTTACATCTCAGTTTCTGTTCAAGAACTGAGATGTTTGTTTCTACGGGCAGTTGACTTTATACTAGGTGAGTCAGAAAATAAAATTTAAACATAACCATATTGTTGAATGTCTCAGAAGCTCGGCTGACATCAGTGCATTGCGCCGACATGCTTCTTTCGGCTTGCACTCATACCACGTTGTTCAACTTCTCCCCCTCATGCCTCGCTTCTTGGCTTCTTCGGAGCTTCCCTTCTGCTTTGTGTCCGGCATGTCATATTCCAACATGGTGGAGTTGAATTATCTGGGAATAACCAGTGGCGTACCCAGTCGAAATTTGGGACACGGGTGATATGCATTAGTGAGTTGATGAGTCCTCGATATTGTAGCCATGGGAAGTATAGCATGATGCCACCAAATATTAGCTTTTATACCGCGAGCAATTTGAGTTGCACATACATACCCCATGATGCCCAGGCAAAACTGGACATGGCCAGAACGGTTGAGATAGCATGAAATATCGTTTAGACATATGATTTATGCTAAAATATTGTGTAATCTCAACGGCATGATCGTCTGCATGTCACATCAACATCACATCATAAAAACATCACATTGCATCACAAAAACATTACATTACTTACTTGTATTGTGTTGTTTTCACTTGACAACTGATTGCAATTGTCGCATGCGCGCATTGTTTGTGCATGCATATTACCTAACTCTGTCTTATCTGGGTCACTGAAGTTCTCATTGTTTGGTGCACTATAGCGTGATTTCAGTAGTCCTCAGCTGCTTGAGGCTCCCTCTCTCGAGTTCTACTACTAGTATCTGCCAGACTGTTGTCGATAACACTGTAGGTTTAATTCTCGTAGTGTCTTCTGACTTATAAATGGCTGTATCAGCGTACCTATGCCTGTAGACCTGCCAGTGGGCTACACATGTGTCTGCAAGAGACACAATGGTGGTTGTCCCCATTCTGTCTCGCATGCAGCATGGTACAAACACTTGAAAGCAGCTGAGAGCGAGGAAGAAAGGGCCATTATTCATGCTGGGAATCTCTCACTTGATTTACATGCACAGATTCAAGCTCACAGTGCCCAAGTCCTCAGCAAATCTTCAAGTGGCCCATCAAAAAGACTCAGTGACTCTGAGGTAGCCCAAGGGAGTCTGAAGCGTGCATGAGAGCACCATGATATCCCATTATCATCAGACAGTGGAAGATGTTGCAGACGAGATGACACCATCACATCTACTATGAGAGACAATAATGTTGAAGTGCAGGGGCAGGAACATGATGGACAGGCTGGTGGGATAGATCATGACTTTGATAGGCACAGAGATGGAGAATTTGATGTGCAGGGACCCGGAAATGAAGATTTTGGTTTACAGGGAGAGAATAACCTCGCAGATCTGCCTGACCCCCAACCCAACAATCAGGCTCAGAGAGAACAACCAGCTATTGATATTGAGGAACTTGCGTGATGGGCAGTTCTTGCAAAGATGAAAACAGCTATGGAGTTTATTTTAGTGCTACGGTCTGCATCATTAGATGACCATGTTGCGAAACTTGATGAAGAAGCCAGAAGTAATTTGCAGCACCCTCCTCACAAACCTCCAGATATCATTGATCCCACCATTCGCCATTCCATTTCAACTTACTATGCCCTCGAACACTCGTCACAGACTGCTTATGAATGCATTTGTGCTTTAACAGCATGCACATACCCTGATGCTAATGAGATGCCCAGTTTCTATCGGATCGAGCACATGATTGTGGAGTACACAGGAGTTGGACTCCATAACTCATGAGACACATGCATTGCTTTCACTGGTCCATTTGCTGACCTCGATCACTGCCCTGTTTGCAACAAACCTCAATACTGTTAAGACCGTACTCAATATGTAAGGGATCTGAAAAGGCTTTGGCCTCAGTTCGTGCACTGTGCCCCTTTCCCGAGTACTGCCCTTTATTTCCAGGGAATAACCTTCGTCCGAGGGTCTGGAAGTGCTTGTGTAGCGGATCCGAAGGTCCGGAGGTATCGGATATGGCACGTCCGGTATATATCCGAAACATATGGGTGGAAGGAGTTCGTCCAGAGGGTATCTGGAGCGTAAGGATGAATGTGGGGTATAAGACTAGTAGCAGACGAGGTCCGTACTAGAAACTAACGGATATGGACTACCGGAGGTAGAGTCGGAAACATAGACTATAGGAATCAAATCCTAAGTCTCGGAAGATACTTAGAGTTTGGGACGGATTGGTTCGGATGAACGGAATGAGCAGAATCTAAGATGATATTCGAACTAAGGTTCTCTAGAGTTTTACATGTAGTTTATATACTGTAGGTAGATAGTACGGACAATCAGTGAATCCGGGACCGGAGGGCTATGCACAAAGTATAACGGAAGTCTATGTAGTAAATACGCAGCGGATCAGCAAACGCGAGTCGGATATGAAGCACAGGTAACGGATCAGTAAGCAGGACAGGAATATACACAGCC
>MU173019.1:145075-181809 GCA_016695475.1 Suillus decipiens
GACGGAAATTATGAGGATTAACTTGAGCGTAGTCCTTATCCCCCTCTTTGGGGTAGACGTCCCAATGCCTTGTCAGGGAATCTGGTTGGCTCCGAGTTTTCCGGGACGGAAATGGATGATGAGATTGAACTGATGGAGGAATTCTGACCAGCGAGCCTGACGGCGAGAGAGGAGTTTGGTGGTGGAAAAATACTCGAGGTTTTTGTGGTCCGTAACGACATCTATAGGCTCAGAAGAGCCTTCTAGGTAATGTCGCCAGGTCCGGAAAGCCTCATGGATGGCTAGGAGTTCCTTGTCATGGGTGTCATAATTGAGTTCTGGTGCAGATAGTGTACGGGAGTAATAGGCAACTGGACGAAGCTCTGAGTCCAGACATACAATGGAAAGTATTCCAGCAATAGCATAGTTAGAGGCATCAGTTTCCATGACTATAGGAACATCCGGAATCCAGTGGGTAAGTACCGGAGCAGAAGTGAAGGCCTTCTTGAGTGTTTCGAAGGATTTCTGGCAGTCCTCGGAGAAGTCCCAAGGAACTCCCTTGCGTGTGAGCCGAGTGAGGGGAACTACGATATCCAAGTAATTGAATATGAATCGACGATAGAAATTAGCGAATCTGAGGAAGGATTGAATGTCCTTGATCTTCCGAGGTTCCAGCCAGTCAACGATAGACTGGATTTCCTCGGATGACATTGTCAAGCCCTCCGGAGATAACTGGTAACCAAGATATTTGACGGAGGATGAGTGGAATTCGCATTTTTTGGGTTTGGCATAGAGTTGATGTTTATGAAGACGGCGTAGTACTTCTCAGACGTGTTTCCTATGACTCGCAAGGTCTTCGGAATAGATGAGAATATCATCCAGATACATGATAACACATATATCCAGCATATCAGCAAAGACACTATTAACAAAGCGTTGGAAAGCTGCTGGTGCATTTGTAAGACCCTCTGGCATTACCAACCATTCATAGGAGCCATAGTGCATACGGAAGGAGGTTTTCCACTCATCTCCTTCCGCTATCCGGACGAGATGGTAAGCGGAACGGAGATCGATTTTGGTATAGACTTTGGCATGGCTCAGAGAGTCTAGGAGGTTAGCAATGAGGGGTAATGGATATCGGTCTTTCTTGGTGATCTTGTTAAGGCCTTGGAAGTCTACACAAAGACAGAGGGAGCCATCCTTCTTTTTGACAAACAGGATAGGGGCTCCATGAGGAGAGGACGAGGATCGGAGGAGTCCGGATGAGATGTTTTCATCAAGGAACTTCTGGAGGGCTTCAAGCTCAACTGGAGAAAGAGAGTATATGGTTCCGAGAGGTGGACTGGCCCCTTCTTCTAATTCAATTTTCAGGTCATAGGGTCGGTGAGGGGGAAGCTGCCCTGCTTTGCCCTTGTCAAAGACATCTGCAAACTCGTGGTATTCGGAGGGAATCCTGGAGAGGTCTGGAGGATCAGATGATACGGATGCGGATCGGAGGTGGGTTTCGGATGGACGGAGGTAGATGCTGAATTGAGTGGATCCTTCTAACTTGCAGGCTCGGCAAAATGCTACTGCATTTATCAGGGATATGTTAGGGACCGAGGCATCAATGGAGGGTTTGGATTTGGTTGGAGGAGAGATCTCTTCCACGGATGGGGTGCCCGGAGGCAATGGATGTGTTGGAAAGGATGTTTCTACCTCGGATGGAACTTCCAGAGGTAGCAGAGGGTTCGGATGGGAAACTTCTGCCACGGATGGAATATCCGGAGGCAGTGATGATATGGATGGGTTTGATGATGTTTCTTGTATAGTCGTCCGGAACTCGATGCTGCCCAATACCCAGTCAATCAACGGATTGTGTCGGGTGAGCCAGCTATATCCGAGGACGATATAACAAGAAGAATCCAAGGGGGTAACGTAGAATGTATCGGAGGTGACTACGCTGGAGGAAAATCGGACGGACAGGTTTATGGCTTCGGAAATATTGTTATTGCAGGTACCATCAAACAAACGGAGTGGCAGTGGAGGGATCTGATAAGTAGGAATTTTATGTTTTCAGACGAAGCTAGTGTCTATAAAGCAGTGAGAAGAGCCACAATCTATGAGGGCAGGAAACTCAGATATATTGGAGAAAGACGGAAGGGAGACGTATGGGCATAAAGAGTTCGGATCCGGAAGGGTTACAGCATTGAGTCGTAGCTCTGTTGTATGGGTTAGGTCAATGCGACCCCCATTCCATACGGAGTCAAGAGGGTCGCGGACTAATTTTTTGCCTCATCCGAGGCTTCCGGATCCGCTTCTGGGGCAAGTACTGTAGCACGACCTTTAGCTGCATGCGAGGTCGACTTGGTGCAGTTCTGGGCGGTATGACTGGGTCCGCCACAGAACATACAGAGTCTTTTGTCAAACCTTCTCTGACGCTCCTCAGTGGTCAACTTCCCATCAGCTCCAATCCCATTGGGGAGGTCCGGAACCTTAGGAGCGGGGGAGGCTGCAGGATTGGATTTCGCGGATCTAGTCATTTTGGATCCGGACAAGTTAGCGTTCGTCCGGTCGGATACCGACTGTCTAGGAGAAATGGAAAGGGTCAATCTGTTTTCCCGAGTGACTTCCCCCTTTCGTTCCCAGTAACGGGCATCGATGGTCTGGGCGAGGGTTTTGAATTCTGAGAGGGTGGTGGGTTTGCCCATGCGACTGATCTCATCTTTGATTCGAGCCGGAAGACCATTATAGAATTGTCATCGTAGAGCTCCATCTCCCCAGTCCCGTACTTGGGATGCAAGTCGTTGGAATTCTACAACGTACTTGTTGATGCGCTGTCCATCACGCATATGAAGTTGCTCTAACTGCATTTTCGCACCTCTGGATGGATCGTGAGGTCCGAAGTTGGTTTGGAGCTTGAGCATGAACTCGGAGTAGTCATCCATCCAATCCGGACATATACTATTTTCGTCTGAAAGGAGATCCAGTTCAAACCACTTGAGAGCCATTCCCTTGAGATAGGATTGGGCGAAGTTGACTTTAGCACGTCCGGAACGGAAAACGTTAGGCTTGCTTTGAAAGTTGAGCTCACACTGGACAAAGAATGCCCGAAGCTTGTGAGGCTCAGATCCGTCGAAGGTATCTGGTTCCCGTATTTTGACCTTACTATCATCCGAGGTGTTGCTACGATGGCTACTGTGAGTGAGATGGTTGATGGTGACTGATAGTTGGGCTAAGACCCGGTCTTGGGGGCTAAGATGGTCATCATCTTCTTCATCGTCCAGGGACCCAACATCCGGATCCTCATCTCCATTGTTTGGTGGATCATCGTGCAACTCATCGTCGAAATGGATGGTTGGGCGTGGATCAGGGTCTAGATTATTCATGTTCGGGGTTGGTGTAACCGGATCCGGTCTGGCGAGACGAGCTGAGATGCTTTGTCCTATGTCGCTCATGCTTGCACGGCGCTTAGAGAAACTGGTGAATGTTTGGATGATGGGTGTGGGGTCTCATTGGATCGGACCAAGTCCGGCTACTCGGAGGGAGTTCTGAGTTTTGCGTGGAGGCATGACATAGGTGATTACGGAGATTGTACTCGGAAAGGTGTGAGTTCGAATATACTGTTAAGACCATACTCAATATGTAAGGGATCTGAAAAGGCTTTGGCCTCAGTTCGTGCACTGTGCCCCTTTCCTGAGTACTGCCCTTTATTTCCGGGGAATAACCTTCATCCGAGGGTCTGGAAGTGCTTGTGTAGCAGATCCGAAGGTCCGGAGGTATCGGATATGGCACGTCCGGTATATATCCAAAACGTATGGGTGGAAGGAGTTTGTCCAGAGGGTATCTGGAGCGTAAGGATGAATGCGGGGTATAAGACTAGTAGCGGACGAGGTCCGTACTAGAAACTAACGGATATGGACTACCGGAGGTAGAGTCGGAAACGTAGACTATAGGAATCAAATCCTAAGTCTCGGAAGATACTTAGAGTTTGGGATGGATTGGTTCGGATGAACGGAATGAGCAAAATCTAAGATGATATTCGAACTAAGGTTCTCTAGAGTTTTACATGTAGTTTATATACTGTAGGTAGATAGTACGGACAATCAGTGAATCCGGGACCGGAGGGCTATGCACAAAGTATAACAGAAGTCTATGTAGTAAATGCGCAGCGGATCAGCAAACACGAGTCGGATATGAAGCACAGGTAACGGATCAGTAAGCAGGACAGGAATATACACAGCCGGGACACTGGTACAGGTAGATCACTGAAAGGGGATAGAAGCAAGGATGCAGTGGACTTGGAACACAAGAAGTTGTAGCGCATCGGATGAGCGATCCGGATCAGATCTGTGGTCTGGATAGAAGCAGGATCAATCTGATCTGATCTGATCTGATCGGATCTTGGATCGGATGTATGGAATATGACAAATATGATCAAATCAAACTGCAAGCCAGTAGGGGTCATAACAAAGTTGCTCGGCAATTCCATACCATTCCCATTGGACCCCAGCTTCAGGCTCTTTATCGTGATCATGAGAGTGCAAAACGTATGTGATACCGCTGTAAAGACTACAATCTAGCTAGGCTGATAGCGAACTACCACCTAAGCTAGTATATGTCAAGTGCTTGCCTAGCTACTATTCTTGCAGTGCAAGAACGTTCAACCCAAGGGGTTACAGGTGAATATACTTCGTCAAGCGCTGCTATAAGACGTGTGATGCTCCTATAGAGTGATCCTGATGTTAGCAGTAACGTTGCCACTGATAGCGCTGCATTTTCCATGGATGCCGACGTTAAGCACCACATGAAAGGTAGATTCCGATAGTACTGGTGATACCAATGATGCCGTGAGGGTTGCTAATGACGAGCGTGGTGATAGCATATGCCAATATCTGTGATAGTGCAGTATGCCGGGGGTCAGTGAAGAGTGATAGTGTGATAGCGATGAAACCAATGATACTGATGAATGCCAGTGCTTAGCAAAGATAGCAGTAAGGGAAGCATTGAGAGTGAGGAATGTCAAAGGATCCTTCAAAGATATTTGGATTTCAAAAAAAATATAATTGCATATAGCGAGAGCGGTAGCAGTACGGGAATCCCATCTAATGAATGATATGATATAAAAATGATTGCAAGTGACTACTCCTACTCCTACCGCTGTATAGTAGAAGGGGAGTGTCGAATGGAGGAGAAGTCATCAGTCTTTTATCATACATCATAAGTACGCGGAATTGATAGGCGAGAGTAGTAGTGAGTATGTGAGACTTAGCCCTAGCAATATGTAATAGTGCTGCATGTGCTGCGGCATGTGTTCTACATGTAATAAAGCTTGCTGTGGGATCAGCAGTGGTAAATGGGAATGTACTATGCACCAAATGGAACTAGTTGGCATGACATGGGCATTTGATGGGCATCGGTTCATGGAAATGTGTCTCGGTACTGCGATATGGTAGTCCGGCAAGGGCGCAGTAACCTCGGTAACTGTATATATCGATGGCGCTAGGGTTAGGGGTGGTCGCGCTATTCGATATAGGAGCTAGACAATAATGGAAATGGACTCATGCAAGGCTAGTGCCAGCTAGACTGTCACACCACACTGAACGTACTGTCACAACCCTTTTAACCACTAAAGGCAGGGGCAGAGACTAGGACTCAAACTAAGGTTATCACAAAGAGAAGAGAGGAGCAGTGACGTCTGGTTGCTACTAGGTGTAGATACAAGAGGTTTGAACTAAAGAACTACTACAGCAAAACTAGCTAACTATATAGGCATATTGAAACTGAGATACAAACTGAGTTCTAAACTACTAACCAATCAGAAAATAGAAATGGGAATTGTACGATGTGATATTGTGACATTGTTGATGACATCATAATGACATCATATTCTAGAAGATTCTGAAATCATGTGACACTATCTTATCTTATCTTATCCGATAGCATCATAAAAGATCTCTTCATCTTCGTCAGGAAGTTCAACTATAGAAGCGGATATAGTGATTTCGGTAGGGTTAGGGTTTGTCTTAGCACTGGGTTTAGGTGCTTCGGGAAAATTGAGGAAAGAATAATGGTTTGTATGAGGAATTCATGACACATACAGAGAAACTGTTTGATGAAATTCGCGAGTCTGGAGGGTTAATCGACACATACAATGACTTCATCATGGGGAGTGATTATCTCAATGCCATTCTTGAAGGCAAGATCACCGAGAATGATATCATTTTGATGATCTCAATGGACAGTGCCCAACTCTACCAGATGAAGGTATCAGATTGCTGGCTGTACATTTGGGTTGTTATGGATCATGCTCCTGATGTTCGATATAAAAAAAAGCACGTCCTTCCTGGTGGATTTATCCCTGGCCCCAACAAACCAAAAAACATCAATTCATTCCTCTTTCCTGGTCTCCATCATCTTGCCGCACTTCAGAATGAGGGCCTCTCAGTCTACGATGCGTGGCGTGACATCATATTCTTATCACATCCATATCTTTTTCTTGCAACTGCTGATGGTCCTGGCCTCATATACTTTGATGGCATGGTTGGTCACTGTGGCAAGAATGGGTGCCATCTGTATTGTGGTGTGATTGGGCGTCAAAAGGAGCAAGGGACTCACTATTACCCTGTCCTTCTATGTCCAAATAACTTCCATGTTGTGGGATGCGATCATCCTGATGTTGATGTGTTCAACCTCCCTCTTGCTGGATTGCAGCACTATACTGCAAACCTCTTCCATCTTGTATCATCACCTAACCAACATCAGTACAACAAGCAAAAGACAGAGACTGGCATCACAAAACCCAGCATCTTGCTTGGTCTTAATCCATCCCATATGCTACAGGTACCAGTTTGCTTCTCGACCAATATCATGCATCTCGCTGGGCTGTTAAGTGACTTGCTATTGTCACTCTGGCGAGGAACAATGGACTGCGCAGCATCTGATAATGTTGATTCATGGGAGTGGAGAGTTATGCATGGTGATGTGTGGGAGGCTCACGGTGCAGCTGTTGCAGCTGCTGGGATATATCTGCCAGGATCATTTGACCAAAGACCACATAACATTGCAGAAAAAATCAACATGGGCTACAAGACCTGGGAGTTTCAACTGTATCTATTCAGCCTTGCTCCTGCACTTACATATGGTCTTCTGCCAGAGCCATACTGGCTTAACTATTGCAGGCTCATTGCAGGCTTTCACATCATATGCCAACATCGTATCGCCTGCTCTGATTTGCAATGAGCCCAGGTCATACTTGGTGAATGGGAGCTGGAATTCAAAGAACTATACTATCAGTGCCATCAAGATCGGATACATTTCATTTGCCCATGTGCCCATCAAGTCAACCATCTCGTAACTGAAGCCATTCAGAAGGGACCTCCAGTCTGTTATGCTCAGTGGACAATGGAATGGACAATTGGAAACCTTGGCCAGGAGATCAGACAGCCTGCTGAACCTTATGCAAATCTTTCTAGAGAAGGAGTCTGTCGCTCACAAGTCAATGCCCTCAAGGCAATGCTTCCAGAGCTTGACGAACCACCTGAAGGATTCCCAACTGGTGCAGTCAACCTTGGGGATGGCTATGTTTTGCTCCGGAAACAAGATCGTCAGTCATCTTACCCACAAGGCGCTGAAAAACATGCAATCACACTCTTCCTTGACGAGCCTGCTCCAAAGATTTTCAGGTGGGCTCGTCTTAAGCTGCCTAATGGACAGATTGCATGTTCACACTGGCGAGAATCATTAAAATCAATGCATAGTACTAAACCTCTACGAGTATCTCGCAATGTCAAGGTATTTTTCTTGTTGCTGATTTAAATACCTTCAAGGCTCTAACATTACATGTTTAGTTTTCTCTTGATGGTGTGATATGATTTGGAGAGGTTCGCTATTTCACGCAGCTTGCTACAGAGACCACTAGCAGTGATAATGGTGAAACAGAATGGTCATTTATCAATGTTGCAGTCATCTCCCTATTTTCCCTCCCAGATAATGAGCTTCTCGAGCTCTTGTCTCATGTTGTTGCATCCTGTGCATATTATGGAGATGATGATATACATGTCATTGACATTAAGAGCATTACTGATGTGGTTGCAATGGTTCCCCACCGTCCAAGATTGCCATCTGGAGTTGTTGAAGACCATTTCTTTATGGTGGAAAAGCCTGGTCTTGATGTGGCATCATTTGGTATTTTGCCAGCGGATGATGCAGTAGAAGGTGAAGGTGATGATAATGACTCGGATGATGGGCAATAGTTGTTGAACATATTTCTATTAATGCATGACACCAGCAATTACAGTACAGTACATGGTTCAGAATGCGAGCAAGGTCCAGCAAGACATAAAAAGTGCAATAAGACAGATGCAAACAATGCAATGAGACAAACACGAAAAATACACTGGTAATAAGACAGTTACAAGAACTGTAAAGAGACGTTTATGAAAGCTGCAATAAGACAGGTGCAATAACTGCAAAGAGAGTATAAAGAAAAACATGCTCTACAATGTGCTGGGTTCTTCAGCGGCGACAGCACCAGGCAATGCTCTGAACAACTCAAAGTTAGAGATTTCTTCATTGTTCTTGATGTCTCTGAGAGTGCGGCGGCAGCTAGGTGGCCATGGCACGTCCAAGTCATCACCGAACTTGCACCAGAACCAGAGATTGCTGAATCCAGTCAACACACTAGTGCTGACAAAGCCGCCATTCACCAACATCTTACCGGTGACAACCCACTAACCGATCACGAAGATACACCAGTGGGCAAAGTCCTACCGGGATCTTTTGAGCCTGAAGAATCCCAAGTACCCTTCGTTCTCGTCGACACTCCTTCCATGGAATCATCCTTAATGCCATCAGCGCCCTCACGCCAATCCTCACCAGACAAAGAATCCCTCACTCCTCCACAACAGCCTTCCACACCATCACCTTGTAAACGCATTGCTAACTTGCTGCTGACAGTTCCAGCAATCCATACTAGGGTAGCTGTGCAAACACACTCTATTTTCGCACCAAAGCCTATGCTCCCGCAAATCATGTCTGCACCTTTTCATATGCCACTCCGAGGCATGGACGCAGCACCTAAGTTTGACGGCACACCAGTGCGCCTGATACCATTCCTTGAAGATGTAGATGCTATTGCTGATCATGCAATGCTCACTGATGAGCAGCGGATAAAGGCAGCGCTCAGATATGTGCCTATCGAAGAAGCAGAGACCTGGGAAATGCTTGATGAAGCCGCTCTGCCCGATTGGAAGAAGTTCATAGCAGTGGTAAAACTCTTGTATCCTGGATGCGAAGGCAATCACCGCTTCACCCGTACTGACCTCAAAAATCTTTGCGCAGAACAGGTTCGTATGCTGATGACCTCGCAAGAGGAGCTAGGCCAGTATTACTGCAAGTTCTTCAAGATATCTAGGCACTTGATCGTGAAGAAGAAGCTTGCCGATCTTGAGTGTGATCGTCTTTTCCTTGACAGATTTCATGTTACCACTAAGACCGCTATTATGCGACAGCTTGAGATTAAGCTAACTGATCACCACCTGGACAATCCATATGATATCAAGGAAGTATACAACGCGGCCATATTCTTGCTGCCGAGCACGTCACCAGCATCAGCGCCTAAACCCACCCAAGCCAGTTCATCATGGAGCCCTGGACAACAATCCACTCCGCAGCCACTAATACAACCAACTACCCCAGGTGTGGTTATCAAAAAGGAGTATTCTTCGTACTGCTGCATGTTCTGTTGGTCAGAAGAGCATGGAAATAGGGATTGCCAGATCAAGGAAGCATATCATAGGGATGGTAAAATTTCGCTAAGAGGCCAGTATGTGCTCCTGCCAGATGGAAGCGACCTTCCTCCAGGACGGGGCAGTCTGCAACAGAAGGTAGACCACTACCATGCTAACAAAACTCCCGCCATGGGTGCCAATGCTACGGTACTAGGCAACTTGTACTGCTGTGTGGAGCATGAGCACGATGCTATTCTTGACGTAGACCCCTCCACCTTTATGCAGATGAGCGCTAGACATAGGAGCGATGCCAAAGCAGACCTTGATCTTGCACTGAGGATCTCGCAGGCTGAGTATGAGATGAACGACACTGATGCTTATGCTACTAGGAAAGTGGATAAAGGAAAGAATGTACACTTCGACGGTGTAGATGTGCCACAGCGACCTCGACTGGGACCATCTTCCAAAACCGCAGACATGGTAGAAGAAGTGGTTTCACCACAGGTCAAAGCCTCAGCGACGCCAAATTCAGGTGCTAAGGTACTGAAGCTGACAACCCCTGCCACAGCTAGTACCCCATCCTCATCATCGACCCCTACCAAGCCATCAAATGGTACTGCTAACCCCTCTGGCCCCCAATATAGGTATGCATACCCGCTAGAGGACAAGGATGCTGACAAGCGCGTGGTTGACCGTATACTCAACACCAATGTGAACATCCAGATGCAAGACCTGATAGCCGTCGCACCTGAGATACAGAAAAGCCTAAAGGATGCCATGACCACAAAGCATGTCAGCATTAACACCGCCACAGTCAATGAGCTAGGAACCTTGCCGCAAACAAAGGAGCAGATGAAGTTTTACGAATGATTCCATACAAGAGATGCAGAAGGCCGCATAGTTGCCGAGCATTTCATCCCACTACGGTCTATCATAGCGATAACTAACAGGCACATCCTCACCTGCACACTAGATCAAGGAGCAGAATGTCTTGTCATGCCAGCAAGAATCTGGCGCTCGCTAGGTTCTATTCCATTGTGGCCCGATCACAAGATTAACATGGAGTCCACTAATACTTTGACTAACCAGATGCTAGGGGTAATCAAGAACTTGCCACTTGATTTCAGCACCAGAGAAATGCTATTCCAAGTACAAGTGGTTGAGAATGCTAACTTTGAACTCCTGCTAGGAAGACCATTCTACACGATGACTACATGTTATATGGAAGACGCGCCAAGTGGCGAACAAGACCTGACACTCACTGACCCTAATAATGGCAAAGTTATCCACGTGCCGATGAAGCCGTAGGTGAAGCGATGCCAAGGATGTCAGAAATGTCCATCAGCACCTGTCGAACAGGATTTTTGAGTATTGATGAGCCGCTGATCCTGCGGGGAGACTCACAAATTTCTATTTCCCCTATCTCTCCTATTTCTCCTCTTCCAAAAGACTCTCTCCTCAATCCCATATCATATCCTGCTGACAGTACTGAACCGCATGTCGTGCAACCACCACTCTTAACGAGTACCGTGACCAATAAGGCACCGTTGCCATTTTCTTGCCCCCAGTTATCAGCCCATTACCACTACCTAACGTTGCTACATTCTGAGATTCACACAGATTCCACCGAAGAATTCCACAGCATATATACCTATGACGAAGCAAAGAAGGCCTATGTCTACAAACCCATAGGCAAGAAAGTAAATACTGTACCAACCATCATGCCGCCAGAATACCGAGTTCAGCGAGAGTTACCGCCAGATCCCTTGGCTGGCCTCCTGGAGCTACTGCCACAACCCCCTGACTTTATGCCAGGAAAGCGATACACCCAAGAACGAGCCAATGAACTCGACCTCAATCCCGCAAAGTGGCTTTGGCTGGAAGAACACAAGCTAGTACAATGGGTTGTTCGCAAACACGAGACTGCCTTCACGTGGGATGCATCAGAATGTGGCTGCCTCAACGAGAAGTATTTTCCACCATACAAGATACCTACAGTACCCCACACTCTGTGGGCGGAACGTAGCATCCCTATTCCACCCACTACATTGGAAAAGGTGGTTAGTATTATCAAAGAGAAAATAGCATCGGGCATGTACAAGCCGTCTACCGCGTCTTACCAGTCTAGATGGTTCTGCATCATCAAGAAAGACGGTACATCACTGCGTATAGTTCACGACCTTCAACCGCTGAACAAGGTAACTATCAAAGACGCATCAGTTCCCCCTTTTGTCGAGCATCTCGCTGAATCCTTCGCCGGCTACGCTGTGTATGGTATGATGGACTTGTTTTCAGGATATGACCAGCGGTCGCTTCATGTCGACTCACGTGATATGACCACCTTCGGTACCCCGCTAGGACCACATCGGTTAACTACACTTCCCATGGGGCACGCTAATGGCGTGCAACTCTTCCAAGGTGACATTTGCTTTGTTCTACAAGATGAGATCCCTATGTATATGTTCCCATTCATTGACAATATCGCCATCAAATCGGTAAAAACACAGTATCAAAGAGCTGACAGCTCATATGAGACTATTCCAGAAAATGCAGGCATACGCTGCTTCATCTGGGAACATCTTACCATGGTTAATCGAGTTTTGCACCACTTGAGTATGGTTGGACTAACTGTGTCGGCAAAGAAGTTTGTTCTAGCAGTGCCTACCACTAACATCATTGGCCATATGTGTACCTTCAAAGGACGCATACCAGAAGAATCAAAGGTGCAAAAGATCTGCGATTGGCCCGAATGTAGCACTGTGATGCATGTATGGAGCTTCCTCAGTACTTGTGGGGTCTTGCGTATTTTCATCAAAGACTTCGCCAAGATAGCGCGACTGCTAGTGGCGCTAACCTGTAAGAACACCTTGTTCGAATGGGGCCATGATCAACAGGTAGCTATGCAAGCGCTCAAAGACGCCATCATGCAGTCACTGGCATTGAAACCACTGGATTACGAATCCGGACATGAGGTCTTTCTTGCCATTGACACTTCTTCTATCGCTGTAGGTTTTATCCTCTTGCAACTCAGCGAGGACAATAAGCGCTATCCTAGTCGCTTCGGTTTGCTTACGCTTATGGAAGTCGAAAGCCGATACTCCCAAGTGAAGCTGGAACTATATGGTTTGTTCCGAGCACTACGAGCCATGCGAGTGTATATTTTCGGCGTCACCAACCTTACAGTTGAAGTCGACACCAAGTACATCAAAGGGATGATCAACAACCCTGACTTGCAGCCTAACGCATCTATCAACCGGTGGATTGCAGGTATACTCCTCTTCCAATTCAAGCTCGTGCACATAGCTGCAGATAAGCATACTGGCGCAGATGGACTCTCAAGGAGACCTGCTGCCGATGAAGATCCCACTGAGGAAGATGACCATGAAGATTGGTTAGATTTCACATACTCATTCAGTATGGAGATCTTGAACGATCGAGCTTGTGTGGTCACCAGTCCCTATACTAACCTCACGCATCACCCACACTCATCACCTGTACCATGCATGCTAACACGTCCACCCACGTTACTTGTATGTCTAGGAACCATCACCGCAACCACTGACGACCACCAGATTCCTCGCTCAGACGCAGTGCTAGCGCAAGATAGTTGATTGCTCAAGGTGCAACAATTTCTTACCGACCGCAAAAGACCGGCAGGCCTGACCGATGATGAATTCACTTCGTTCATCGCAATGGTAGCTCATTACTTTGTGATAGGGGAAAGCTTGTTCCGATGGCAGACACACGGCAAGCACCAACTGGTGGTGCCGGTAGCGAAACGGCTTCATATCCTAAAAGAAGCTCACGATGACCTAGGACATAAGGGAGTATTTTCAACATGCGCTAGACTTCTCCTACGTTTTTGGTGGCCCTATATTACTGACGATATCAAATGGTATAACAGGACTTGTCATGAGTGCCAAATTAGGCAAACCTGTCGCCTGCACATCCCGCCTACCGTACCTATACCAGGCGATATATTTAGGCATGCACACATCGATACCATGATGATGCCGAAAGCTGGCAGATTTGACCGTATAGTCCAAGCGCGCTGTGCTCTAACTGGTTACCCAGAATGGCGTATGCTATGGAAGGAGAATACCAAGCTCCTTAGTTCATTTATCTTCGAGGAGCTATTATGCTGGTGGGGACCTATCACCAAAATCGTTACTGACAATGGGCCGGTGTTCGTTGCTGCTGTTAATGATCTAGCAGAGCGCTATGGGATTCACCCGATACGCATCTCCCCATACAACTCACAAGCCAACAGCATTGTTGAATGACGTCACTATGATGTCCAGGAGGCCATCATGAAAAGTTGCGAGGGGGATGAGTCTCATTGGTACCAAGTAGCACACACTGTGTTCTGGGCCAAGCAAGTTACCATCCACCAAGATACTGGACTATCGCCTTACTTCATGGTCCACGGCATAGAGCCGATCTTCCCATTTGATTTAGCTGAAGGTACCTTCCTTGTAGAGCTACCTGCTCAGGACAAGTTCTCCACCACCAACCTCATCGCCTATCAAGCCTGGCAACTGCAGAAATGGCAAGAAAACCTGCAAGAAATCAGAGACAAAGTAGTCAAAGCACAGTACCAATTGGTACAAAAGTTTGAGGAGTGCTACCGCACTTCAATTAAGGACTACAATTTTCAAGCCAGCACACTAGTCTTGGTTCGTAACTCCAAAATCAAATATGAACTGAACCAAAAGACAAAGCCGCGGTATCTCGGACCAATGATAGTACTATGGCATACAAAGGGAGGCACCTACATATTAGCAGAGCTCAATGGCACGATATCCAAACTACGCTATGTGGTAACTCCAGAATCTCAGTCACCAGTATCTCCGGTATCGATGAAGAAGCATTGGATGTCTTAGCAGCAGAAGATGATGAAGAGCCGGTAGATGAAGATATCGATTTCGGCATCGATGCTTAACCACCCACCCCTTCCCTTACTCTCGCCACTCCTGTTTATGCAAACAGAAAAACAAGAAAAATACAAAAATAATACCACGCAGTACGATAGTCTCAGTTTTACCCTGGGTTTCGACCGGTGTCTCAGTTTCTCTTTTTTGTCTCAAAGACCGTCATCTCACTTACCTATGATAAGCGCCTAACGGCATACAGACTCTGTAGCAGAACCTAGATCGCACCAATTTGACTCCAATACTGCACACTGTTAAGTACTGTACAAATTCTCTTTCTAATGCATAGGCAGCGCACCACGCCCCTTGGATAGGACACAGTTACTGTGTCGGGAACAACCAACGGTATCACGAAGGAATAGACAATGATAGTGCAACGAAGAAGACAAGACGAGCGGCACCTCGCACATTGGCCATATTCCTTATTCTAGTTTTTCTCCTTCTCTTCTAAGCGCTCACCGAACTTTACCATACTCAGGCATCAAATGGACTATGATTGGTACTAGGATATGGACATGGGGACACTACGATGAGATGGACTTACAGACACCTTTCCCTCCCAGTGCGCTCCAAGCAGCCGCGGACGAAATGGATACTGATCGCTTGCTCACGCATGAGCACCTCCATCTGCAAAAAGCAAGCCTCGAGACATTCTAACTTGGCCTGCATGTGGAGCTGCATACCCATACCTCCACCAAGAGCATCCTCCATGTACCGCCTAACCTCCTCATCCACGCTCTCCCCATCCTCAGACAACTCAGAATCTTGCTCCACCCTACTCACTACCTTAGCCAAGCAAGGGGGGGAAACTAGCATAGGCTCAGCATCGGTAATATCAGCTAGCACATCCAGCATCTTCACCATGCCGCTCTTGGAAGTCTCAGTGGTATCGGTAGTCGATGGTACCATTGCTATGGCAGGCGCCTTAGAATGGTGACCTATCAAACAATGTCAGGGACACACCATAACAAGCGAAAGCAACCAGCATACCAGTATTGAGCGAGCATTTCTGCTTAATCTTCTGGCAAGCAACACACACCTTACCAGGCTCTCCAGCACAAGGCAAACCCTTCCTAGCACAAGTAGCGCACTTGACCGCATGAAGCGAATCCAGAGGTTGCAGTGTCGAAGTAACAGCACCCTTCGCACTAACCGAACGACCACCTCCCTCAACACCTTCCATCGGTGCCTCCTTTGCCTTACCGCCACCCACTGTCCCAACCACAGCAGTAGCACTACCGGTATCGCTCGGCTTAGCAAGCATGGCCTGTCGAACTTGTAAGGCGAAGCGTGCATACGCCTTCTGACCAGCGGCACCCGCCACGACCTGTTTTTGTGGCATGACCAATGATAACTTATGATCGCGACCTTGCTGGTGGCATTCGGCCAGTGCGGCCTGCAAAGGCATCAATGCCATAAAACGGGAAAAAGAAGGAAGTCCTTTACCATTGCATGAGCCCACTCCTCCATCTACGCCCTCTTATTTTCCAACAATTCATCACTATCCGCTGGTATGCGCTGGGCCAGCGCATCCACAGTCTCATGCACCTCGTGAAACTGATCAAACACGCTCATAGCCTCAGGCGGAATCCCAACGTTGAAATCAAAGGTCAACATGTCTGGGTAAAGGATAAGGGATAAAGACTTGCCGAGGCCGGCAGCCATCTTATAAGCCTCGGTAAAATTAACACCTCGCTGCACCACGCGTTTTCATTTTCCCCACTACTGATGCCCGCTCTCCATAAATGCCACTGTTCGGCACCCACGTCGGCTCTCTCTTTGCACGCGGCATCCCTGACCGGGGACAGTCAGCATTCAAAGTACCCAGGGGATGTAGCGACCATATTGCTGCTAGGCTCGTGTCCTAGCTATTTTACATGCGTCTCAGATCATACCCAAGGGAACTGAACGTCAAGCGGCACTCATACCGACCATCTGAACTGTGTTGTCCATCCATGTCCATCCTATGTCCATCTAGCTCCATTTGGTGCATATTAATTAGTAACTGTCGAAACTGATCCCACGGCAAGTGCTATTACATGTACGCCTCATGCCGCAGTACCCTGCAGCGTGATTACATATTCAGTTCAATTGCCTCGCGCGCTCGCTACTATACTCACCTATCCATTCCGGTCGCTCATGCACTATGTTAAAAAGCCTCTCAGATATTTCTCGTACTTTACTTCCTTGTTCTGTGGTAGCCGTAGAAGTCACTTGTAGTATTATCTTTTGTTTTGTGCAAATTATATCTTCGTTCTTGCCTTAAAACTTTCGACCTATTGGCACTTAGTACCGCTATAAGTTGCCGTGGGATACTACGAGCTAAAACTCTCATTCTTAGGTTTTTGATTTTGTTACAGAGTATCGGACTGCTGCCGGTGACTCCTACTGTTGCTGCTGTTCCTGATTGTTATCGCGCGCAAACCATTCACATTTCGGCAGCTACTGCGGTCGCTATCTCGGTATCGCTAACTAGCGTGCTTGTCATTGAGCTTTCATTCACAGATTATCTTTTTCTGCTGTAGTACCGCTGACGGCGGTAACATTCAGGGTAGTCTCTTAACTCTACCGTCTAGTCTGAC
This sequence comes from Suillus decipiens, assembly GCA_016695475.1. NCBI lineage: Eukaryota > Fungi > Basidiomycota > Agaricomycetes > Boletales > Suillaceae > Suillus > Suillus decipiens. The sequence goes on from MU173019.1 coordinate 162,278, forward strand.
TGTGTTCCCTCGCTAACTAACAAAAGGAAATTGCTTCTATTGCAGTCCTCTCGGGTTGAACTACATACTCGCACCTTCAGTAGGATAAATAGTTGCATCTACCTATAGGCCAGCTGTTATTTCCTTGTTTCACCGGAGGACTGAAGAAAAAGACTTAAAAGAATTTCAGTGGCTTGTTATTGACTAAGCTCAAATATATGCACTTTGATTCTGATGTCAAATATCCCCAACCCTATGTGTCTCTTTCTTTATAACCATTATGACATTCTATACCCCCCATGTTCCTCAATATCGCTTTTCTGATGATTATTACAATCACTGTATGCCCCTATTCATTTTCCCTCTCGCTTATGTCATTATTACCTTATTGGTTGTACTTTTACACAGTCATATGACCTTGACACCTCTCCCACAGTCACTTGACTGTATGTTTATACTCCATTCCACTCTATTCTATCATGTTCCATTTGATGTCATCATTCTACCATATTCCACTGACTCATACATCCCACGACATTCTATCACATTCCACTGACTCACGTCGTTGTACACCATATATGGTTAACCCATCATTTATACCTATCTCAGACCTGCCCTAAAGTCCCTACGTACTTTAGTATTTAAAGGCCTTCTTGTACTTGTAGATTCTTCACTTGAATCTTACTGGGTTTTACCTGGAACATCCTTCGCTAGAGCCTTTCAACTCTAGTCATCATTGAAGTCATCTTTCGAAGTCTTAGCACTCCTAAGTCTTCGCCGAACACGATTATATTTGACTTAGCCAGTTTTGTCTTGCTTCGCTGCACAAACCTGTCTCAGTCATCTGAAGCATAGTACTCTTTTGTACTCGATGCTGATACTGTTATGACCGCTGCTCTCTTTTGAACTGTCGCCAATGAGACCTATCCCAGTTGTAACAAAAGATTCAAGTCTTTCGCACGCCACACATCTGTGAGCGCCACGACATCAGATCCCCCAGACACCACCGACATTCAGCCAGACTCGCCATGAAGCGAACCCTGAATCTGCCACAATGCAGTCCAGACCAAAGCTTGACTAATACGTACAAGTACCGCTGATACCGAAGACATCATGTCTGGATCATCCACAGTAAAGATCACCACACCCAAACTCAAGGCAGGGTTGCCCACGCAATTCAATGGAACCCCCGCAGATGCCAAGAGGTGGTTGTATTCAGTAAAAACCTACTTCTCTATCAATGCCATCTACTATGACACCGACGAGAAACAGATCACCACCACCCTAGCCTATATGAAGAATGGGACAGTAGGAGCATGGGCTCTCAACTTTTACACCAAGGTGTTTGAAGCAGGAGAAGCATGGGGAAAGTTCAAGGACTTTGAGAAGAAGTTTAAAGCCTCGTTCATCACAGCTGACAAAAAGGTCAGTGTGATGACTAAGATAGGATGCATCAAGCATACCGGGAGCCTTACAGAATATATCGCTGAATTCCATACTCTTATGGCCGAAGTGGCCCTCAAAGAAAGTACTGCACTCATCTACTTCTTTGAGCAAGGGCTCAAACCCAGTCTCCAATGCGCCATCTGTCAGATGGAAACCATCCCAGTTACCATCAAATCATATATCTCCGCCGCAATCGTTCAGAATGCTAACTGGGAACAATACTCTGCAGTAAGGAAAGGAGATGGGAACAGGAAGAAGAAGAATGGACACAAGTACGTTCCTAACTCCAAGAGATCTGACCCTGATGCCATGGAGGTCGATCGTCTCACTGACGTGGATCACCGCGAATATATGAAGAAGGGTCAATGCTTCCATTGCGCCCAGATGGGACATCATGCCAACCGATGCCCGAAGAAGAAGGTCCCTGTTAGGAAGCAGGAGATCAAAGAAGGGGAAGAAGAAACCGAGGAAGAAGAAGCCTGAAGGCTCGCTGAGGATTTTTAATTTGGGAAGCTGAGTCGACGACAGACTTCCCTATTGTACCCTTACAGCTTGTATGCAAAGTAGGAGAAAGAAAGGAAATGCGCATCCCAATCACCCTTTTCTCTCGTATCCGTAAGGACCCAGTCGAAACCACAGCAGTTATAGACTCAGGAGCCGCCGGCACATTTATCTCCAACCAATTTGTCAAGGACCACCGCATCTGAACCCACCCTCTCAAGAAACCTTTCGCCGTAACCACGGCAGACGGAAGTTACTCAAAAGGAGGACTAATCTCGCAATACTGCATGCTCCACGTCAAAATCGACGAGTGTGTTATGTTCGGAAAATTCAATGTTACACGGTTGGGACAACATGATCAGATTCTCCTTGGAATCCCCTGGCTTAAAGCCATGAACCCCACGATCAACTGGGCAGTGGAAATGCTACAACTCCCAGCCACCGAACGATCAAAAGAAGTCGAGAATAGCATTGATGATGGAAGGAAAGGTAATAAGCTCAAACCCTTCTTCCATCCAGACACAACTCCTAGATGGGCCCAATCGAGGCTTAAGAAAGCCAGCCCAAAGGAAGAACCTCCTCTACGGAGCACAGAACCTCAACCTATGGAGGTAGACGAAACGCCAAAAGGAGCGCCCCTACCAAAGAAGGCAGAAGAAACGCCAAGACCAGCATCGCCCATGAAGGAAGAACTTAGGCCCGAACCACCAAGATCTAGGCAGACAACACCTAGACCGATATCGCCTATAGTAAGGCCAAAGAAAAGGATGACGGAGCTAGAAGAATCATTCCGTCCAAGGCCTGCTGTTAAAGAACAGAGACCAATCGCAGAACAGACAAAGAATAAGAGGAAGGCGGACCCAGAAGAATCATTCCACCCAGCACCCACTGTTAGGGAACAGCAACCGATAGAAGAGCAGAAGAAAGGGAAAAGGAAGGCCGAATGGAGCATCAGTACCGAACGACAAAACCCCATGCCTCCCCCCTTTGCCTCTATCGAGGAAATTCCCGATGAAGAAGCAACACCAATTCCGGCCTTACTCCCTACCGAGGATGACAATGAACCACTAAACTTTGATACAAAAGATGATGTTTGGATGGACACACTTGAGGAACCGGTCAGAAACGTCACAGACTACCCCTTAGAGGAAGGGGAATTCTTAGCGGAATATGCATTCAATGGTGAAATGGTCAGGATTATTGAAGACGTCTCTATGGACACCCCCCTTACATGTGACAGCACCTCCTACACTGAACAACAAGCAACACCTCTTAAGTTCAGCAGCAAATCGCAGGAGTTCGCCATGGTGGAGAAGGAAGTGAAAAAGAAAAGCTTTGAGGAACTCGTACCCACTTACCTTCATGACTTTGCCGACATATTCGCTAAAGACGGTCTTAACCATTTACCACCTGAACGACCCGGAACTGACCACCATATTGAAACTAAACCTGGGTACGTTCCCAGGGTTTCAAAGATCTATCCGCTATCACCAAAGGAACGAGAAGCCGTGAAGACCTTCATATATGAGAACCTCGCTAAAGGATTTATATCGGAATCGAAGTCACCACAAGTGAGTGGGTTCTTCTTTGTTGGAAAGAAGAGCGGAGACCTCAGACCTATGCAAGACTACTGGTATATCAATGAATGGACCATAAAGAACGCATATCCCCTTCCTCTACCAACATCACTTATCGCATGACTTCACAAAGCGAAATACTTTACGAAGATGGATATCTGATTGGGGTATAACAATATTCAGATTCACCCTGATGACCGTTGGAAGGCAGCTGTTACTACTGAATTCGGGCTCTACGAGCCGAATGTCATGTTCTTTGGTCTATGTAATTCACCGGCAACATTCCAGGCATATATGAACTGCACGTTTGTCATATTCCATACATCTGATCCAAGATCCAATCCGATCAGATCAGATCCGATCGATCCTGCTTCTATCCGGACCACAGATCCGATCTGGATCACTCATCCGATGCGCTACAACTTCTTGTGTTCTAAGTCCACTGCATCCTTGCTTCTATCCCCTTTCGGTGATCTACCTGTACCGGTGTCCCGGCTGTGTATATTCCTGTCCTGCTTACTGATCTGTTACCTGTGCTTCATATCCGACTCGCGTTTGCTGATCCGCTGCGCATTTACCACATAGACTTCCGTTATACTTTGTGCATAGCCCTCTGGTCCCGGATTCATTGATTGTCCATACTATCTACATACAGTATATAAACTACATGTAAAACTCTAGAGAACATTAGTTCGAATATCATCTTAGATTCTGCTCATTCCGTTCATCCGAACCCATCCGTCCCAACTCTAAGTATCTTCCGAGACTTAGGATTTGATTCCTATAGTCTACATTTCCGACTCTACCTTTGGTAGTCCATATCCGTTAGTTTCTAGTATGGACCTCATCCACTACTAGTCTTATACCTCGCATTCATCCTTACGCTCCGGATACCCTCTGGGCGAACTCCTTCCACCCACATGTTTCGGATATATACCAGGCGTGCCATATCCGATACCTCCGGACCTTCGGATCCGCTACGCAAGCACTTCCAGACCCTCGGACAAAGGTTATCCCCTGGAAATAAAGGGTAGTACTTGGGAAAGGGGCACAGTGCACGAACTGAGGCCAAAGCCTTTTCGGATCCCTTATACATTGAGTACGGTCTTAACAACGTTCCAGCAAGAACTAAACGAAGGATGGCTTATCGTCTATATGGACAATCTCCTCATCTTCTCGAACAATCTAGAAGAACATCGGAAGAGGATGCATAGAATATTAGAGAAACTACGCCAAGAAACCTTATTCTGCAAACCGGAGAAGTGCACATTTGATGCCAAGGAAGTTGAATACCTCAGTATGGTCATCCGTCCTGGACAAGTCACGTCGGACATCGAAAAGGTAGAAGGGATTAGAAAATGGGAAATACCGAAGAACGTCTTAGAAGTCCGCTCATTCTTAGGATTTTGCAACTTCTATCGCTCCTTCGTTCCTCATTACTCTGACATAGCACGACCCCTAGTGGACCTCACAAAGAAGGACAACAAGTTCACTTGGGCAGAGAAGGAACAGAACACTTTTGATGCGCTGAAACATGCGTTCATGACAAAACTGGTATTACGTAACCCAGACCCGACTAAGCAGTTCGCTATTGCCACCGATGCATCCCTAGTTGCCATGGGAGGAGTCCTCCTTCAGACAGACAAAAATGGTATCTACCACCCCTGCGCATACCTCTCGCAGTCGCTTAACCCTGCAGAACACAACTACCAGATCTTTGATCATGAATTACTGGCGGTTATCAGGGCGTTAGCCGAATGGAGGCATTATTTAGAAGGCAACCCACATCCGGTTATCATCTTCACTGATCATAAGAATCTGCTATACTTTAATACAGCCCAGAAGTTGACACATCGTCAGGCCCACTGGCAGATGTTCTTATCTGAGTACGATCTAGAACTACACCACGTCGCTGGTAGCAAGCCCGCCATGCCGGATGCCCAGATCATGGGACTGGAAAGGACGACAATACAGATCAGATCCTTCTCCCCGACTCCATGTTTGTAAGGTTGTTGGATATAGACCTAGCTGATACCCTCCACTCCTCCGACCCACTGGACAACCCAGTGTTCAAAGTAGCGTCCGATGCCCTTGATGGCGTATGCCTTCCTCCGATGAAATCAGCACTGTCTGATTGGAAGATTGAAAAGGATATCCTATATTACAAGGATCGTGCATATATCCCCCCAGCACATTGTCCTGAAATCCTTGCTCGATATCACAATCACCCCACCGCAGGTCACCCTGGCTGTTTTAAGACCGAAGAACTCATCAAACGAGAAGCCTGGTGGCCCAGCATGGGCTCCTATATCAGGAAGTATGTTGATGGCTGCGCCCTCTGCCAACAGATGAAGGCGGATACTCATCTGGTTCGACTGCCTCTTACGCCAATCCCCTCCTCCGCAACACGCCCCTTTGCCCAGCTTTCCATTGATCTCATCACCGACCTCCCTGTGTCCGGAGGCTTCGACAGTATTATGGTCATGGTAGACCATGGGCTTATGAAGGGGGTAATTATTACTCCATGTCACAAAATGATCACGTCAGAGGGAGTAGCAAAACTATTTCTGAAACACGTCTACAGAAGATTCGGGCTCCACGATAAACTTATCTCAGATCACGGCCCACAATTCCTATCCAGATTCTCAAAGGAGCTAGCAAGACTCCTAGAATACAACATCGCACCATCTACAGCATACCACCCTCAGACAGATGGCCAGATAGAACGTCTCAACCAAGAACTAGAGACGTACCTCTGGATATACTGCCAGAATAACCCCGAAGATTGGGTAGAACATCTGCCAATCGCAGAATTTGTGCATAACCACCGAAGGCACGATGCATGGAATGCATCGCCGTTCTTCCTGATGATGGGATACAAACCATGTGCCATCCCACATTTGATTCCAGATTCTATGATACCGACAGCTGAAGAACAAGTACGCATGCTGCAGAAGATTAGAGAGGAAGCAATTTCATGCCATAACCTCGCCATGCAAAAGATGGCCGAACGATCGTATGGGCAAAAGTATACCCCATGGAAGATAGGAGACAAGGTTTGGTTATCAGCAGAAAACTTACGCCTAAAACTACCATCGAAGAAGCTCGCTCTGAAGCGATACGGACCATTCCCGATAACAGCTGTACTATCCCTGATCATGTTCAAACTAGAACTCCCAAAGCAGTGGAAGATTCACAACACGTTCCATGCTTCTCAGTTATCGTCCTATAGCAAAGACGACGTTCACGGCCTGAACTTCCTAGAGCCAGCCCCAGACATCATCAAAGAAGAAGAATATGAAGTGGAAGCGATATTATCCCATAAAGGGAATGGCAAACGCTGAAGATACCTGGTGACGTGGAAGGGATACTCGTCAGCTGATAACGAATGGCTACCAGAAGCCAACCTGGAGAATGCCGAGCGGATATTGAAAGTGTATAAAAAGCGACACAATCTGTGAGGTGGCCCTTCAACCCGAACCACTATCATCTCTCGCCTCCAATGCTTTTCGAAACTAAACCATATGCCTTCCGCTGTTTACATCCCATCGACTCCAGCTTCACCCAATGCCTCCATATCAAAAATCACAGAATCGTCCATCTCCCAGTTCACCAGCACCGACAACACAGATGCCCTCATCACCCCCATCCACCGCCATTCCCCCATCGCTCACGATTACACTCGTCCCATTACCGTCATCACAACCCCCATAGAAGACCATGACTGTGACACCAACGCTGAGCGGTTCACCCGCTACATCGACGACCTCGAAGAATACACCTTTATTGAAGCCGTGCTCATGTGTGAAGAGTACGCCATTGAAGTCGACAACATCATCATCTGCAGAGACACCTTCGCTGCCTCCCTTGTCATCCACATCATCAGAAATGCCATCCTTATGGAACAATGGGCCAGACGAATTTCCAAGCTGGAGATTCGTATCAGTATTATGCACTTGCAGAAGCGCATTAGGACTCATGCTCTATGTCTTCTGCCTCGTCATTTTGAGGAAGACCTTAGAGAGGCTATACGAGTCATTAACGAGAGGTCAGCAGGAGTTCTTAGACCTCATAGTCCAGACCTGGCAGTTGAATCAAGCTGCATTGCTCTCATGGATACCACATTCCCTGCAAATCCTCATTCTACTATTAGCAACCTTGTGGGTCTGCTGGCTGCCATCCAGAGTGCTACCGAAACCACCTCAGCCATCATCACCAGCATCCAAGAGACAGTCAAAACCTCTCGTGAGGCACGAGATGCTATTAATGATGTAGTAAATGTATTATGAGGACAAGAGCTTCACACGCCACCACCGCAAACTGTAAACCCTATTGACACCATAATCTGCACTCAAACTATGCCCCCTGATTATCATCGCTCCAGCGCCCCGTCCCCCAAAGTCGTAAAGACTTGGACTGAAGAACACCCTGCAGGATTATACTCCCCTGCCCCAGTATCACCGACTCTCCCACCTGTGGTAGTACAACTACCAGAATTCATACCTATCTCGGCTCTAGGAGCCACCTCCCCATCGTCACGCAGCGAGCTGATAGCCACTGCAGAAAAAGAAGAAGCAGTGCGACCCATACCAGAACCGTGCGATAAGGGTAAATGTCCCTTTCGAGCCGTCATCCCACACGATGCGCACCCGCTTACGAAAACTAAAGCAACGGGAAAGAGACGCCGCTCACAAAGTCAAGACCCTGCTTACAGTCATGTCGCTGTCACCCCTCCTTTATGCACGACCACTTCCAACCCCGACGCGAATCATACCTGCCACGTCTGTCAAGGTGTCAGTCATCGACACAAGAATTGCGAAGAATATCACTGTGTGTATTGCCACACGATCGCCCCCAGACATCTGTCCATTTATTGTCCCTTGCTGAAAGGCAAGGATGTCAGGTTTCCATATAAAGACTTCTGCCACCCTGATTTCTATACCGCTTTAGTGGCTCTCGAACTAGAGGAAGATGAAAAATACGCACACGCTTGTCAGGAGCAGGACGAGGCCCACACTATTGAAAACGACTACGATGAAGATGGCCACTACATCTCAGACGACCCCATCTACTGGGCTAGTCAAGATGAGTGAAGAACGGTGTCTTCACCATAACAACAGGGGTAATGTTACAATCACTGTATGCCCCTATTCATTTTCCCTCTCGCTTATGTCACTATTACCTTATCGGTTGTACTTTTACATGGTCATATGACCTTGACACCTCTCCCACAGTCACTTGACTGTACGTTTATACTCCATTCCACTCTATTCTATCATGTTCCATTTGATGTCATCATTCTACCATATTCCATTGACTCATACATCCCACGACATTCTATCACATTCCACTGACTCACGTCGTTGTACACCATATATGGTTAACCCATCATTTATACCTATCTCAGACCTGCCCTAAAGTCCCTATGTACTTTAGTATTTAAAGGCCTTCTTGTACTTGTAGATTCTTCACTTGAATCTTACTGGGTTTTACCTGGAACATCCTTCACTAGAGCCTTTCAACTCTAGTCGTCATTGAAGTCATCTTTTGAAGTCTTAGCACTCCTAAGTTTTCGCCGAACACGATTATATTTGACTTAGCCAGTTTTGTCTTGCTTCGCTGCACAAACCTGTCTCAGTTGTCTGAAGCATAGTACTCTTTTGTACTCGACGCTGATACTGTTACGACCGCTGCTCTCTTTTGAACTGTCGCCAATGAGACCTATCCCAGTTGTAACAATGATGCCAGTCCAACATCGCACACACCACCTCCATTGCCTTTGGGTCTCACTCAGCTTCTGTCATTGCATGGCCTTGAATATTCTCCTGGATTATTGGATTCAAATGACAGCTTAGAGCATCAGGACGACTCTTCTCTTTTTCAGGTGCGTCTCTTTGAATATTACAGGGCAAATTTTCAGCTTGGTTGCACTGATTCACAATAATAGAGTGGATATATGCATTGCGGGAACACTTGCATTGTTGCATTACAGAATCGTGTCAATCAACTTCAACTTGAGCTCCTTCAAGCCAAAACTGGATTTTCAACGCTAGAGTAGGTGCTTTTTCTGGATTCATTCTGCTTAATGAACTTGGTCTGCTTTGACAGGGCAGCCTTTCAGGAACTCACTCATAGTGTTCAGCTCATAAATGCTGATCCTATGAATTTCACCAGCACTGGCATATCTCTGATGGCACCTCCAACAAAAAAGCTCCCCCCAATCAATAAGGACAATTATCCTGATGTGCTATTCTGGACACATGCAGACTGGGATAAATGGCAGATGACATCATAAGGGCTCAAACAGAAGGGAAAGCATGGGCCTGCAGCTTTCCTAGAAGACGACAATGGTGAGCCAATTACAGAAGAATCACTTGACACCATCCGCAAAATGATTCGTGGTCTCTGGTTTGAGTTCACTGTCAAAGGACTCCTTGCAACCACCTGGAGCAAAACAATACACTCGATGAGAACGCTGTTCCACAGCATCATGGAAGAGAAGCACCCTCTTTTTAGATTAGCAATAGATGGCTGGAAGTTGGACTTATTGTGCAGCACTGCCTATCCTTCATGGCGCAAGAACCATCTTGATGCTGATGGTAACCTCTTGAAGCAGTCAAAGAAAGTCAAACAAGAAGACAATGACATCAACTACCATCGTGGTACAAAGCGAACTTGCAGCCCTAGTTTTGAGGGCAGCAGTGCTTTGAAGCATGTGAAAGGTATTTTATCATTTTATATTTGGCATGTATACTCATGTTTATTAAGTAGCTGAGTCTGTGAACCCTTTGACTGCAGTCAAAGGCACATCCACTCTTGAGCCCATGCCAATGCTCGAAGACAACCCTGGAACTGTCGAACCTACACCAATGCTTGAAGACAACCCAGGCACTCTCGAACTCAAGCCAATGCTCGAAGATAACCCCACCAGCAGTGCTAGTAGCAATGCAAGTCTGCCACCTGTAGCAACTCTGATACCATCCCCTGATGCGAGTCTGCCATCTGTAGTGACTCCAATACCACCTCCGTCACCCAAAACAGAGAAAGAAAACCAACCATTGACTCATGCCTGCATTACTTTGAAGAATCCCCTGTGAGTATCTACTCCATTTACATGGTATTACTAACCACAACCGATCTGTAGTATGGGTTTGACCTGTCAGCCATTGGTGAAATCCACTGTACCAACAAGCACCACAGTGCTTGATACCACCAAGACCATTTTAAGTTTGAAGCTGGGACTGCCATCCACTTCAGACACCACGGTCCCCACAAACATTCCTCTCGCACCTGGTAACCCTGCTGCACTCCCTCAGGTGAACGACACCCTTCCCACTGCTACTATTTCATCTTTGAAGAAGCCCGCAAAAATGTGGCCAGGTCCAACGAAGAAAGGGCGGTGAGCATGTGCTTTCTTATTGAACGGATTGGTGCTTATCTAAATTGCATAGGAACCTTTGTGCCTTGCGCTGGCTTAAACAGGTTACACCTGGTTCCACCAATGAATTCAATGCCTATTATTCTACATTGAATGAGGCGCAGATCCAGGTATTATATCACTGATTCACTACTATATCCTTTCATGGATTCTACTAACACTTCTGTCTGCAGTCTTATGATAGGGAGGCTGGAGAACTAGTAAGTACAGCCTTGCCACTCCCACTATTGTGTTGCTGAGACTTGGTAGGAAAAGGCAGGGCACTGGACGAAGAACAGTGATGTCGTCGACGGTCCCATGTATTAGCTTGTCTAGGCTATTGCTTGCCTGGTATCGCCTGCTGGTTCCCTCCGATTGCTTGTGTTCGGTTGTCTCCCTTGCCTGTTCACATCATTGCTGTTCTTTTGCTGTTGCCTGCTGGTTTCCTCCCCATTGCTTGTGCTTGCTTGTCTCCCTCGTCTGTCTACATTATTCCTGTTCTTTCACTGTCGCCTCGCCTGCTGGTTGCCTCCCAATTGCTTGTGCCCAATCCTGTTTCGCATTATTATTATTGTCCTATATCGCCCTATAGTGTGTTTTGTGGTCATGGATGGAAGCATTTGTATTAGTATATTATAGCACAATTGACTCGAATACAGTCAATTTTGTCATACCACATGAACTGAACCAAAATGTGGTGAAATATGATATTGATATTCTTAAGATACCCTGCAACATTTGAGAAGATATCAACAGACGTGTAATATTTTATTAGTCTCCACAGCGAGTCTCCTGTGGTGAAATATTGTGCTTCTAAATTCGTCATATTCTGCTCGATCCCAACCATTCTGGCCATGCCCAGTTTTGCCTGGGCATGATGTATGATAATATTGGGTCACAGTGATACTTGGACACCAGAAGGAAAAATGTTTGTCTGGTCAAACGATCACTCAATTTGGACAACAGATCACAATATGGTGCACCAGGAGTTCTGTCTTTGCCATTGCAATATTTCCAAACTATGGAAGACAGGACCACCGCGCTCGCTTAGTCATGTCACAAACATATATAAGGCAATTGGACACCATACACCCCGAAGTCGAATTAACCTATGAATCAAAACTTTTATATATGGCAAGTAATGCGTCAAAAGTGTCTTAAGGATATATCTCCAATCCAAATCCCAGCCACCTGCAGTAGTAGTTACAAACATGCTTCATCTCAAAGTTGTCCACCATACTTGCAATGTTTCCATCGCCAAAAAGATCCTCTCCTTCACCGACCGAGCTAGAGGAGTAGCTCTGATCAGCAAATGTCACAATTCATATTAGATAAAAATATATGCACCAGTGGGTTAAAATTTGAGGATCAGTTAAAAGCTCAGTACTACCTTGATAGTCAGAAATGAAGGCTAATCCCTCCGTCTTTGCATACTGAATATGTTGAGTGAATGCAAGAAAGACGGCCAGGTCATAGCCATATTCGTCTTCATCAAGGGATGGTCCGCAGTCCTTGTTGTGGATGAATTTCGTGAATGTCTCATCACCAGTAGGATCAAAGGTCACCTGCTCCTCAAGGAGATATACTGCTGAAAACATCACTGCCTTGACATTCACAATAGGAGCTTGTGTTGAAGTACCTTGAATGTTTGATGAGTGGTGAGAAAATGCCAGAGCGATGCCTGCTTCTACAAAGTGCACACAGGGTATCTGAAAGGAGGGAGGAGTCGATGCAGCATCGATACAGTAGTCAATGTACTCGTAGGTGAAATTGAGAAGAGCCTTCGCCCAGTATAACACGTTACTCTCTTTCAAGAGCTGTTTCAGCTCATCTGTCAAAGCGTAATGTGAAATCTTGAGTGTGCTGGATCCAGCAGCATCATGAGAGGAATTTCTATGAAATGGCTGCTTAACCACCACATCTTGCTGAGTCCACACCCCCAGGCCATTGGAGGGCAGGGGTGATAGTGTGAGCCATCCTGGATGCACTGTCTTGAATGCACCAATCCCAATCATGCTGTGAAGCGGGACATCAATGGTGAGTTGACCGACAGATGAATCAGAAATATTGAGTTCGAACGAGTGATAGCGAGGATTCTTCAAGATATGGGCCAGCGGGCACGCAGGGATCTGATAAAACTGAATATCCTCATTGCGTAAATCATACACTAAAGTAAATGCCTGTTAGAATTACTGCTTCAGAGATAAGGAAACACTCTCACCTTTTGGTACATGCGCAGCATCCACACTACCACCGCTTTTCAAGGCTTCCTTGAGATCATCATGGTTGGGAAGGTGAAATATACCAGAGCGAGACAGCGGCTTCTTGCAAGGAGGTGAAATGGTACTGTCTGTGGAATCGCTCCCCCCTCAAACATGGATCCGCTTGGCTGATGGACACACTTGATCAGACGCCGAGGTGTTAGCTTGGGTAATGGTAGAAGTCGCAGTAGGTGTAGCAGTAGGAGTAGCAGTAGGATTGTATCCTGCAGATGGACCCTCCAAGTTATACAAGTCATTACTGAAAGGATCTTTGTCCTCTTGTTGTGCGGAAAACAGGTCTTCGTCCTCTTGTGCGACCCACGAGTCTTCTGAGTGAGTATGGATAGATTTGCAGCATTGGAGCTGATCATGCAAGGCATTCTGAGAATGTTATGAGTTAGCCAAGTGATGACACAATGAACAAACAGAATCTTACCTCTTCTTCAGCTTTTTCCAGCCATTCCTCATACTCACTCCACTGTGCTGCGGGTATGACAACCATAAGTGAGAACCGCTTAGTTTTGAACGTGGTTGTTTTTGGTCCACGTCGAGATTGAACTAAGCACTGAGCAAGAAAATATGGAATGGCGGGTGAATGCCCAGATAGGTCAACCCAGGCGGCATCTCAGACAATGAACTCTTCAGTGCGCCAAGGAAACCCACTTCCAAATGCGAGGATTTTTGGAAGAACAGTATCTAAAGCAAGTTTGATGAGGGTTGGGGCATCCATACGAGCATCAATGTCCTTCTTTCCCTTGCAAATATTCTGTGTGACCGTCAGAACATATGCAACACAAGAGCAACATAAAGAAAAAACTGACCCCAAAGTTTATGCCCCGCCCACTTTTCTTCCATGAATTTCCCTCATATACAGCTGAGATCTCCAAGGTGATAGTTTCTGCAGGTGGCAGAACATAGGCCAGTTTAGCCCATCATTCGCGCTCTAGACCATATTGAGCGTGGTGCGCAGAATATCCTGCAGCACTAGATACCCTCTTATGGTTGGAACTAGCTGATGGATGTTGCCAGGATAGAGGAACCACAATATCTGGGCCGTGGTCCATGTGTGCAGAGCTACTTGAGGGCTGAGACAAGAAGGGAATTATGCAGGGGGGATTGATAGTTGCTATTTTGCATTTGAGACATATTGATACAAGTATAGTAGAGAAATTTGACTTACATTTGTGTTGAGCAGTGTTCACAGTATGCTGTATGAGATGGGAATCTGGGAGCACCTGTGATTGTGCGGCTAAATGTAATTGATGGTGTCATTGATCAAAGGTACATAGGGGTTCAATTGTACTCACAAGAAGGGTGGATTGAAGAAGGTTGGACCGATGTGGAAAGTTTCTGTGAGTATCGCAAGTAACACACTTCACAAATGAAGTGGCCAGATTGTCCAGGCACAATGGTAGTGACGTAATGGCATGGAGCACCTTTCAGTATCATGCCACGACAAGCAGGTCAACCACAAACATGGTCCTCCTTAGCGATAGCATCTTCAGTAAATTGAGAAATGAGTTCAAAGTTGGCCATAAGACTAGTAAGTACTTGGGTGATGGGTCGAAGATAATGATCCTACTGAACTTCAGAGGCAGGCTTTATATAATGAGTGTCTGGAATTACTCACCGCCATGAAGAGTTGCATACAGTAGGTTGAGAGTTGCTGGATGCCCCAGGTGGTCTGGTTGAAACAGTAGACAGATATGCCCCAGGTGGGATGAGCATTGTGCCCAACATGTGAGTCACCATCATCCTGGTCGAAAGAGACAGACTTAGGCTCTGGTGTATCCGAAAGTCTCTGGTATGCTGTGCAATGTGAGTTCAGAGTCAGATAGTTCAGAGTCAGATATTAAAACTTAGCGCTTTTGGACAGCCTAGTGCTTTCAGACAGCTGTTAGACTTAGCTTTGGTATATCCAAAAGCCTCCGTGTTGCGTGTTGAGGTTTCACACAGCCATTGCACCTGCCAGCTCACCTGGCATATAAGGAACCATTTAGCCCCAGCATATCCTGTGTCAGCCTTAAACCTGTGAGTCACCATGATTATTGTCAAAACAGTGAATAGATTCAACTTATTAAACTTAGCCCCAGTATAACCGAAAGCCTCTGTATCAGACTTGGTGATCAGTTGCCCCAGTGTATCAAAAATTCTGTATCAGACTTGAACATGTGAGTCGCAAGTTCAGCCTAGCCCTTATCTTGGCACTTAAGTTGGTGTTTAACATGCCTATTCAGCTGACTGCTATCTCTTCCAGTACCCACATTGAGGTGTTTTAAAGCCTAGTTATCATGGTGATCATGGTGACCACCACTCGAACTCCCATGCCCAACCAAAATAAGCCGACCTGTATGTATTTCTGTATATATTGTGATTATGAGGCTAACATGAGACTTGTGATCAGTGCCTCTTGAGGAGATCACTCTGCATATCCTTCAGTACTGGAAAGCTTGTCAGACTGACAAGAAGATCGTAGAGAACCTGCGGAACCACTTTGACACATCTCGCTATGGACTAGGGTCACTCAATTCCTGCTAATTAGTTACCTTACTGATCTCTGAGCGCAGAATCACGAAGTTTAGAGAGATATGCATTGAAATGGGTCTCCTGCATACCCACCAGCAGAATCACACCATCGAATCTATTTGCGAAGCTATGATTGAGCTTCACAAAGTATATCCAAATGCTGGAGCACAAGAAATGGTAATTTTGCTCTTTCACGAAAAGGAAATGAGTGTTTCCAGGTATTTAAATCATTTATCATTGATATGTATCTGACTAGCTATAGGAACTTGGTGATATCATACTGTGCTGCCTATGAGGCAGATCTCATTCAGCAATGAAAAGCTCATCGTCTCAAGCAGAGGCAGTTCTGGGCTGCTGGAGTCAATGACCTTTTTGCTGTTGATCAGCATGATAAATGGCTGCGATTTGGTCTTGCATTGCATACTGGAGTAGAGCCATTCTCTGGTTGTATCATGTGGATCTGAGTATGGCACTCTAACTGCAGCCCCCAGCTCATTCTCATGTACTATCTTGAGACCATCCAAAAACTGGGCTGTAAGTTCATTTAAATAACTATCTATCACACTGTAACTTATTCAAGTCGACTTGCCTGGGTATAACAGATATTCCAATGGTGACTCAGAGTGATCCTGGAACAGAAAACTATGGAATTGCTAATGCGCACACCATGCTTCGGCAAATGTACGATCCAGCACTGCAAGGCACATTACAGCATCGCTGGATGCAGACAAAGAAGAATGTCAAACCAGAGATTACATGGTCTCAGTTGCGGCATTGATTTACTCCTGGTTTTGAAACTCTTTTGGATGCAGGAGTGGAGAGTGGCTGGTATGATAGCGATAACACCCTTCAAGTGTAAGTGCTTTGGCTCTGGCTCTATGCTATTTCGACTTTGCTTACTGTCACAGATTTAGTATGATCTTCCATTGGGTTTTCATTCCCTGGTTGCAGTGCGAGCTAGATAGGTATCAGGACCGTGTTAATAACACCCTCAAGAGGCCAGATCATAACAAGGTATTTGATAGTCCTCATCTACATTCATTTAGTGCTTACAATCACATAATTTAGGTACTCCTGCATGGTGTGCCTAATCTGATATATGAGTCTCCAGAAGATTTTGGAGCCTTAGACTTTAAGGTGCATTCCATTTGAATACTACCTGAACCATGTTGTAACTGACTGGCTTGTCATCCTAGGTAACAGTCACACAAGATGCTATAGACCATGTCCGCAATCTCTACATGAAAACTGATCATCCCATCTTCAACTTGATCCCACAACCTGTTAAGACCGTACTCAATATGTAAGAGATCCGAAAGGCTTTGGCCTCATTTCGTGCACTGTGCCCCTTTCCCAAGTACTGCCCTTTATTTCCGAGGAGTAACCTTCATCCGAGGGTCTGGATGTGCTTGCATAGCGGATCCGAAGGTCAGGAGGTATCGGATATGGCACGTCCGGTATATATCCGAAACATATGGGCAGAAGGAGTACGTCCAGAGGGTATCCGGAGCGTAAGGATGAATGCGAGGTATAAGGCTAGTAGCGGACGAGGTCCATACTAGAAACTAACGGATATGGACTACCGGAGGTAGAGTCAGAAACATAGACTATAGGAATCAATCCTAAGTCTCGGAAGATACTTAGAGTTGGGATGGATTGGTTTGGATGAACGGAATGAGCAGAATCTAAGATGATATTCGAACTAAGGTTCTCTAGAGTTTTACATGTAGTTTATATACTGTAGGTAGATAGTATGGACAATCAGTGAATCCAGGACCGGAGGGCTATGCACAAAGTATAACGGAAGTCTATTAGTAAATGCGCAGCGGATCAGCAAACGCGAGTCAGATATGAAGCACAGGTTAATGGATCAGTAAGCAGGACAGGAATATACACAGCCGGGACACCGGTACAGGTAGATCACCGAAAGGGGATAGAAGCAAGGATGCAGTGGACTTAGAACACAAGAAGTTGTAGCGCATTGGATGAGTGATCTGGATCAGATCTGTGGTCTGGATAGAAGCAGGATCGATCGGATCTGATTGGATCTGATTGGATCTTGGATCGGATGTATGGAATATGACACAACCACTCAACAATTTTATTGGACGTTGTTATGATGACTTGGGCCGTCCTCCAGTCACCCACCAGTCTGTTTGGACAATATACTTGGATTTACTTCATTCTATTCAGCTTTTTGAGCAGCTGCCAGCCACTATCAGGTCTCTTACAGATGCCACTGACTTGGATGAAGGAACTTTGCCTCTCCTCAACAATCAAAGGGACCTATTTTTTCATGAGGATATTGATGGCGCTTACTATATGGGTGGTGTCTGTTAGAGACGTGCTCGGAGGGTTAATGGATCATAAAGGGCTTTGGCCTCAGCTCATGCGCTGTGCCCCTTACCCGAGTATTGCCCCTGAATTTTGGATAAAGTCCTAGGGAGAGTTCTGGTGAAGTCCAGATGTGATCTGGACGAACTCTAGGGCAGGATAGCTCAATAGAGCTCCGAAGGACTTCCGGATGAGCGCGGGAATGCGCCGGAACTATTCCTGGATGATAGGGGATGATGACAAGACTACTTGGACAAAGTCCAGAGTAGAATAGTGAGGGGTGTTACAATAGGATGAAGGATAGAATAGGACTGGACCATAGGACCATAGGTACAAGGATCCGAAGGTCCAAGGATCCAAGAGCAGGAGTAGCGGAGTGTTGGGTGGATAACCGATGGGCAGACGGATGGACAGATGAATAGACAGACAGACAGATGGATGGATGGATGGATGGGTAGATGGACACGGATGGATGGATGGACAGATGGACAGATAGATGGATAGGTGTACGGATGGATGAAGTGGTATAACTACTATGGAGGAGTAGGCCCGGATGTGGAGTAGAGAAAGTGTAGACTACTTCGGACGAGGTCCGAAGTAGAAACTAACAGAGGAGGACTACCGCAGGTAGAGTCGAAGGTGGAACGGAAGACGGACTACAATCGGAAGAAGTCCGAAAGTGATTATAGGACAGAGAGTCAAGGCTCCAGACTAGGGAGTACTCCCATAGTCCAGAGCCGGAGACTTACAAGGGCTGGAGCCCAAGTGAGAATGGAAACAGAGTTATATAGACAGCAGGATAAGTAAGGATACAAGCAATGATTAGACTGAGGTCTGCAGGAGTAGTACTACAAGTTTATATACTGTAGGTAGCATGCCGGAAGGTAAGTAAGCATAGTCCAAGGCTATGTCAGAAACATAATAGTAAGTACAGCAAAACATCAGGCTATGAACTCAGAGATGAAACCTGTACGGAACAACTTATTGAGACAGAGGCAGGGATGACCGAGAGCCGGTGGCACAGGTATATCCTAAAAGGAGTAATGCACAGGTGCACAGGAATGGTTTCGGATATGAACACGGATCGGATATGAACACGGATCGGATATGGACATGGATCAAATATGGATCAGATATGGATTGGACGAGTGTCTCGGATCGGATCTGGATTGGACGAGTATCTCAGATCGGATATGGATCGGATGAGTGTCTTGGATCGGATATGGATCGGACGAGTGTCTCGGATCGGACCTGGATCGGATGAGTGTACCGGATCGGATATGTGAACTGGATTGAGTGGGGATTGGATGGATGTGGATGTGAGCAGGATGTTATAGTGCGAGTCAAGTGTAGAATCCGGTATATGACAGTGCCCATGGGGGACAAGGTCTTGGTATGTGTTCACTCAGCTTTAACAGTTGGTGCTAATTTACTTACTGCACAATAGACATGTCTGATCATTGCCGGCTAGATGAACTTGCTGAGCTGGAC
>MU173020.1:0-71805 GCA_016695475.1 Suillus decipiens
GTCTTCCTACTATTCCTCATATCACACAAATCATAAACAATGCGTCTTCTCGTCGTCATCATCGCTGCTTTAGCATCATCAATTCCTGCCATGGGCACTGACATGGTTTTCCCCTCTCAGAGTGACTGCATTTTTTGCAGTCGCAATGAAGATTGCGACAGTTGCAGCTTGTTGTGCGACGTGAGTATCAGTAGTTTGGACTTTGATAACACGCTGGTGACTCACCCGCATACTAGACTGCGTGGGGTTTCTGCAGCTCCTGAACCGTGGTTCGAACCTGAATATACGTTTACGGCCGCATGTAACGTTCATCAAAAGCCATAAGTTGTTTACTGATGCGGCAACCGTTATTCATGTTTGTTTCTTACTCAGCTAGTCATTTCTTCTTTATCATTCCAATAAATTCTATCACCTACCGTGTATACCTTTGTACATCTACTTGGTAGGGCAGTTGATCCTTTAACCCCCCCCAAATAAACGCTTAGCTCGGTCAGATTATTTCTGCTCGAAGCCCTGAGTCCTAAAGTCAACTTCTCTCTCGTATGAACGCTATTCCACGCTGTACAACCTAAGAGAATTAATGAACAATTAGAATGATATAAACAGCAATATATAGTACGCAATCGCAAGCATTGGCAGAATTCCGCTATCGGTCACCACATAGTCATGCTTGACCTTACGTAGGAATGGAGAGTTGCTGATTCTCTTACGCAGTTTCGTGATCGGGGAAAGACCACCTAGTACTGGCAGAAAGATATATCAGATTGGACTATAAGCCAGAAACCCTCATACATCATCCAGGTTAGTTATCTATACTGCTAGGATGTATCATTCCTGTATAGATACGTGATCTGCCATATCATAGGCCCAATATCCAGTATATTTTTGAATCCCAGGGCATTCAAAACATATATCTGAAGAGATTCGCATTTTTATTTGACCTCCTGAAGCGTCCTACATCAATAAATGTAGCATAGACACATTGTTTAAGATTTGTGTGATGAGGAAGACGGCTGGCTTTTATGTGCCGAAGTAAGTTCTTCTTTCGCATAGGGTTGTGCCTATGCCAGCTAAGGTGTTGAGTCATGGTATGAAATTCGTATTTCCAATCAGCTGGACGGTACTAACTCAAAATAAAATGACTCGTAACTTGGTAATTAGCAAAATGTTTGTGACACATCACATTCGTCACGTTAATGTCATATCACAACCTGGTCATGCAACAGAACCTTTGAGCCGACACGTCACTGAATTACACTCGTCGAATGATGCGGAACGGATCCACAAGTACTGGCACCTGTCCCTTACCGTCATTGCTAAACTATGATCAGTGATTTTACGGCTGCCTAACCTATATGTTTCTGACAACGCGCAGCTCATTGTCAATGGCACCACCTTCCTCAGCGCCACGGCTTATCTTGACATCACCTGAAGTACTCCAACGGACCGTCGAAACGTGACAGTAATGAGTCCGAATGACATGGATATCAGAATTTTTTGAAGTACGTTGACCAACTTGAAAGTACCGTGATGTCGAGGATTTGAAAAGCAAACCTGAGATCATTCCCTCAGGTTTACTTTCCTCGTTCGACGAACAGCCTTCTTCTCCCACCTTCCCCTTCTACTTGGAGGCTTCAAGGACACTTTCTCCCGCGTCGTAAGTAAAGTTTCACATTTTACGCATAGTCTTTAATGCTCATAGTCTCTATCGCTGGTTGGATTAACGAGTACGGTCCTCTTCCAAGGGCAATCTTTCTTTCCTGTACATTACAATATAAGCAATGTAATCACGCCAGGTCCAGAAGTATATATTACTATTAATTTACATCTCCCTCATTGCAGTTCTATATAATCCAATGATCTCTGCACTCAAGCGCCGACTTTTGCCAACCAACAACCCCTTACTCGTCCGTGTGCCTTCATGTCTAAGGCTTCGAGATGGAGACCTGTTACTCCAAATGGTGAGTATCGTTATCGTCGCTTATATTCACGGCTTCGACAAGGAGTTCCCCACCGAACAAACTAAAGACACAATTTGGGCAAGTGATCTTCGAACAGCTACAGGACTTCTGCATTGCAGGTGTCCGTATTGAGTGGTGCAAGGCAAGAGCACGCGCAGCTCGTAGGTCAGAGGAAGTGGACTTGTTGCTTGAAGAGATGCGGAGAGTGCTCGGATACCTAGAATGGGAAATAGGTGCATGGCGAAGCCGCGTGACCATGCGCCAGCTTAACAAGGTGCCCGAACAAGAACTCAAGGCACATTCCGTCAAGCGGGTTTGCTTGTTGATATGAGAAGGTCTTTCCAAGGTATATGGCATGATGTGCTGACGCTTGTAGAATCGATTGTTGATGTTGTGGCAGAATTTCCTGTCAGCGCAGAAAAAACAGAAAGAGCCCCAGAGATTCCATCCCGATCTCGCAAGTGATGTTCTGAGATTTGCGATTCTGCTTTCATTAAGGTAGGGCTCATACAAAAACGACCAACATCACGTGACAAAGTACACAAAGCGTGACAATACTACAGAAAAGACAAAGGCTCAAAAGATTCATGAAAAAGAGAAAAACTGACTCCTGTGAATCATTGGGGAGGCTATCTGGCACATTTTACAGAAGCTAAAATTGTGATAAAGTAAATGTAGCAAAAGTTTTTGATGTTATACATGTGTGTAGCATGAATATAGTAGTACGACGCCGTGACACCATCTGCCAGTTGCCTGCATAGTCTCATTAGGTCACACTAGGTCACAGTTGGTCGTTTTTGTATGAGCCTTACCTTAACTTTGCCGCGACTCGTGCGAATATTATCTGCACAACCTGTGTCTATCCTGAAAAGTTGGCGGTATCGTATTCGAACATGGCTGAAAGAATTGAGGGGGAGTGCGGCACGACCACCTAGTCATCACACCTGTATGACGAGTTTATTCTCCCCGTGATCGATATATTTATATTTGTCGAATAACTCGGGCAGGATGTCCTCCAGTCGAATGTTCGGCGACCTGGGTTCTGCATGGAATGAAGTACACGGTAAAACCTAATAACGACAGAGCATCATCGATAGCTATCATACACAGCCCTTAATAATAATAAAATACAACGTGAGTTGTTGCCAGTACTTGTCTTAGTGGCATGGTCCCGATATTGGTGATTCATTCCCGTTCTTTCCCTAGTGGTGATCAATCTCATCCACTGACACGACCTCAAGATGACTCTTCATCCATCTTGCACCTGAGCTCTGCTTCCGGAATCCTCAACTCGAATTTGATAGAGCATGGTCGGTGTGTTTTCTCCGAGTTCATGAACCCCATGTCGTCCAACGGCTGTGTAGGATCCAGCGTGAGCTGGAAGGCCCAAAGAATCAGGACCGTGCTTATAAACAAAGATCTGCACCAATGGAAGTGAGTTGGGAATAATTGCTATGCACTTGGAAATGTTTGACCTATTTGCAACATGTTGACCGGGGCACACGCTGAAAGGAATGTCACACAACGAACGAGTGGTTGAAAGATGGTGCTTACCGCCGACCAAACCCGTAGAGAAAATTGGTCAAATCATCTCTCAGGACGCCCTGGTCATTTATCCAGCGTTGAGGCTTGAACGCGTCAGGTTCGGGGTAGACTTCTGGATCTCGACAGATGGCCCTAAGGCAGTGATCGTCAGGTCCTTCGTGTTTAAACTCGAAGCTTAAAGCTTACCAATGGTTACCGAATACAGTAGTCCCAGCTGGAATATAGTGGTTTTCCTGATGCCAGATCATCAGTCACACATGTAAGCTGTTCGGAGATCACTTGCCCAAATAACGTCTTTAGTTGTTCGGTGAGGAACTCCTGGAGTATATTGTCAAAGCTGTGGATACAAGCCACGATAACGATACTCACCATTGGGAGCAACAGGTCTCCATCTTGAAGCCTCAGAAATGAAGGCACGCAGACGAGTAAGGGATTGTTGGTTGGCAAAGGTCGGCGCTTGAGTGCAGAGATCATTTAATTATATAGAACTACAATGAGGGATTAAACTACCTTGGTGCCTTCCGATGACCACATCGAGCTCAGCATGAACTTTGGCCTGCTCCTCAGGAAAACATGCGGCTGCCAAGAGCACTGTGCACAGGGCCAAAGTAGTCTGAACCTTATTTTCAGCCACATGCTTTCCGGACACAACAAAAACGCCTCACCGTATCGGAACCAGCTCCAAAGAAGGCAGCACTGAGAAAAGCCGTCTCGACCTCTGTCAAACCATGGTGATTGCTATTTTCTAGCATATATTTCGTAAACGAGGGACCAGTATCCACATTGCTTCGCTGCGCAATGGCTTGAACACTTTAAGTGAAAATCAGTGAGGCATCGCATACCATTTGGTCTTTTACTCGGTTCAGCTGACCAATGTGGAGCCGCTTGCTCCTCTCAAAACCCTGCTTCAATTCTCGGCCATACCAAGGGATGTACTTGAGCCATGGAATCGAGTCCACCAGGTAGTAGGCATCAGGGCGCAGGATTTTGCTGACGACTTTCATGAGTTGATGCATCTCCCTAACTAGAGGATCAGTCGCAGAGGTGGGCGTAGTGGTCCCATATGCAACTTTCATCATCGTCGAAGAAGAAAAACTTGAAAAATACCTGTGAACAGTGTGCGGTCACAACAGAAAGCACATACGTTATCACGTGGTTCTGGAAGTTGTATGGATCATCAAGAATGTTAAGGACCAGGTTCTTCGCGTGTGACATCAGCAGGGGCTGATAAGCCTCGGCTGCTTTGGGCTGGAGGTGCGTATGAAGTGCTCTGCGACACATTAAAAACTAACTTAGGAGACGTGTTGCAGTCTGCGAACCTACGCTTTTGGCGAAACTTCTCCCCAAAGGGTGTGCTGGTGAGACCCTGTCCACCACTAAATATCTCTCCAGCGGCGATCATGCGAGGGCGGTCAGCTAGCGCTGCGCCCTGATTCTCCATGATATCCATTGCGGCCTGGAACGGAATAGTGAGCTTCGAGATGACAACTGGCATTGAGGGATTGACTTTGTAACTGCCAATAACCACGAATTTTCGGAGTCCTGACCGAAGAGTGATCAGAGGACCGTACTCATTGATCCAACTGGATATGGTAAGAAATGACCTGATCAGCGACAGAGACCATGAGCGCTAAAGACTATGCGTGAAATGTGAAGCTTTACTTGCGATGCGGCAGAAAGTGTCCCCGAAGCCTCCAAGTAGAAGGGGAAGGTGGGAGAAAAAGGCTGTTCGTCGAACGAGGAAAGTAAGCCTGAACAATTAGTCCTGTTATACCAAGACCAGTCACAGCACCGACAATGAGCTGCCCGCTGTCTGGAATGGACAGGTCATGCAATTGTAACATGACTATTGGGAAGGGTGCACGGGAATGATCACAGAGAACTCAGCGTAAGCGCATTCGAGTTATAACTGGTTTTTCAAATCCTCGACCTGACCAACGTACTTCAAATTCTGATATACATGTCATTCGGACTCATTACTGCCACGTCTCGACGGTCCGTTGGAGTACTTGACTTGAAAGTGATGCAGAGATAAGCCGCGGCGCCGAGGAAAGTGGTGGCACCGACAACGAGCTGCGCGTTGTCAGAAACATATATATCAGGCGACTATAAAATCACTGATGCGTCCGGTCATACTCATAACTAGCAATGACGGTAAGGGACAGTTGCCACTACTTGTGGATTGGTTCCGCGTCATTCGACAAGTGTAATTCAGGTTTCTCGTTGACGTCCCGTCTCAAAGGTAGAGCATAATTCTGCTGGAATAAGTCGTATGGTGAATTAAAACGCAGGTTGTGGTAATGATATTGACGCGACGCATGTGACGTGTCACAAATTTACGTCTCCAAGTTGTTTGGCTGGCGAGTATGGTAGACGATAGTAGGTTACGGTTCGATTAGCCGATATGGTGCAACTTATTTTGAAGTCCGACCAATGTTTGTTCAGTATTCACAATGACCATGGTCCTGTCACATGAATCACAACGAGTCAGTTCTACGCCAGTCTGCGGCGACTCTGCGTGCCGTGCTCACTGAGGTAGATCCGCAGCTGCCAGCGAGCGTTACTATTAATCACAACATTAGTGGCGAATGAATCTATCCTTCGGATTCCTTCTCTGAGCTCACTGAGCAATCCTCACCCTCACCCTCCAGGATATGCGACTCACTCAGGCGCAGTGCTTCATTCCGCTATGATAGTAGTGGGTGTTGTGTTTCTCACTGCATATGTTGATCTTAGTATGCCCTTAATTGTTATCAAGTCACTGGATCCTTTGCTGATATTTTTACTGTTATCCATGTCAACGACGAGTCGATATTTCGATATCTCCGCGCTATTGTCTTTTCTGCATGACTGCATTGTGCTGCGTTTTTTTCAATCATAATGGGGTCATCGTGGAGTTGACATCTGGTCCTATGCACATTCATACTATCGACAGTTGGTATAATTCTTAACAGACGTTTCAGACGGTCTATCTAGTCTGAAGTATATTCCCACTGCCTTTTCTCCTTCTGCCGCATCCCATATGCCATGGCTTTGAGACAGCATGACAATCCTGTATGGTCTCATTACGACGATCAATATTATCACGACAGCCTGCAAACACTGTCCGCATCTGTACTGACCCTTATTGCCCCTGTTGCTTGAATCGATTGCTCGTTCGCTCGGCCATTTGGGCCCAAGTTCGCGTTTCGCTGAAATCCCCGTGGCCTCAGTGATTCATTGCAGTGCTCTCACTACCAATGTCGAGTTTGAGGTCGTGTGTGATCTCGATGTTATGTTTGGGACGAACTAGATTGCTGGGTGACCACCATTTTGTGGGAAGATGCGACTCCCGTCTCCAATCCTCCATGTCTGACCTTCAAGGTGGGACAGTGTTTCATTGTCCTCGTTTTCTAGTATCTGCTTATTTCCTTCTGTGTTTCTAGAAACTCCATGTATACTTAGTGGTAATGTCAATCATATTGAACTTGCTGCTAATGATGGTGAATTATAATCATCTCAGTCTTCGTTCCTCGTCGGGGCAATTCTATTGTCTCAGACTTGAACATTATTGTCCATCATCTTTTTCGGGCAGTGTCAATCAGGGACCCCATCAGTTTTCAACTTAGGAAGTTCGTGAGTCCTCAAGTGGAAGATTTAAAGACTCCTGGCTAGTGTGGCTGCCACAATAGAATCGAAATCTATTTCTCTTGGATTACGCAAGTTCGAAACCTGCTTAGCTACATTTTTTTTCTATCGGAACACACTTTGACATTCATTCATGGATGGTTTCTTTGGAAGTTCACCGCAACTGGTTTCTTAGTCAGGTGGTTGCCACAAAAGAATCAAAATCTGTTTCTCTTAGACTGCAGGTTTGAAACCTGCCGATGATAAGGTTTTTTTTCCTATCGAAACACGCCTTGATATTCACTCATAGATAGCTTCTTTAGAAGTTCATCGTAACTAGTCCTAGCCAGGCGGTTGCCATAACAGAATCAAAGTCTGTTTTTCTTGGACTGTGCAGGTTCAAAACCTGCCGCAAGGTTTTTTCTATCAGAACACACTTTGATATTCATTCGTGGATAGTTTATTTGGAAGTTCACCGTAGCTGGTGTTACTCTGGTGGCTGCCACAACAGAATCCAAATCTGTTTCTCTTGGACTGTACGGGTTCGAAACCTGCCGACCATAAGGTTTTTCTATCGGAACACCCCTTGATATTCACTCATGACGGTTTCTTTGGCAGTTCATTGTAACTAATCTTAGCCTGATGGTTACTACAACAAAATCAAAATTTGTTTCTCTTGCCTGTGTATGTTCGAAACCTGCTGATGACAGCGTTTTTGTCTATCGGAACAGACCTTGACATCCACTCATGGATGGGTTTCCTTAGAGATTCATCTTTCCCCTGTGCAAATTGTTGTTGCAACATTAATACTTACTCCACGGCGAGTCGGATATAGAAATAGCTGTAAGTGTCGAGATGGTCAAAATGATATGATTCCGGCAAAAAATCACCGACACTTAATGTCAAAGCTATTGAAGATGCACAGCAAGGTCGGGTAGGGCATGCCGTATGATGCATTGAATGCATGCATCTGGCCGCCATGGGTACATCATCACGCATAGCCCTACTGATGCATCAGCATTCCCAAGCCTACAACTGTAGCACAAATGTTTGTTCACCGGTTCACTGATGCAAGTGTTCATTTCGTCGTCTTCTAGACGAGTCAGGAAAATAAATAAAGAACCTAGTACGACTTTTTGTTCCACGCAATTCAACTTCTTTCACCCGCATTTAGCTCAAACGACAAGTTCACGATGAAGTCCTCTGTTGTCTCCCTTGCGCTCTTCGTTGCGGGTGCTCTCGCCCAGTTCACGATCAACACTCCGTAAGTAACTTAACACATACACCTCGAGTTGTCGAGGTCTTACTACTTTCTCGCAACAGTGTCAACGTTGTTGAGTGCCAGCCCACCCTCCTGACCTGGTCAGGTGGAATTTGTGAGTTGTTCGAACATGCACTCTTTCGTGTCTAATCGTGTTTTAGCTCCCTACTATTTGGTCGGTGATGTTCTATTAACAGTTGTTCATCATTGTTGATCTTTGGCCAATTTTACTTGATTTCGTTTTATACAGAGGTAATAACTTCGTTTGGTATACGCTTAACATTTTACTCAATGTTGTTTCAGCGTTCTGCCCGGTGCGACTCCAAATGGTGTTGCTCTTGAGAATTTGGGACAGCAAAACGGCACTTCAGTGACCTGGATCTGCAACATTGCATCCGGGCAATCCATTGGTCTCACCCTTCGTGACAGCTCTGGTTCGATTGCACAGACCGCCCCTTTTACTGTGAACCCCGGATGTACGTGTTTCAGTTGACCTTGCCGGTCGGTTGCTTCGGTTCTAATTTTGGCGTAGCTTCAACCTCATGCACTGACAATACGTCGGGTATGTCTCTTGTTGTATATATCAATTTATTACCCCACTGATGTTTCGGTCTCCAGTTTCCTCTTAGTGTTGTTGGGAAAACTGCTTGTACTTGGTCGTCGGCCAGACTTACAGGGACGGTGCAAAACTTGCCAAAACTCTAGACTCGCAGTGATATAAACTCAGATAGTAATATATAGTTCGAATTCAATCGCTCCCATTCATAGTCAAGGTCCCCTACAATCAGTAGCTCGTGGCAAGCCCTCCAACCAATTTTGAAATCACCCATTCAAGGCCTTGGTTGTGACAATCCTCTCAATTGTAGTGCATGCAGGCGAAGTAGAGCGCATATTCACTGATCTCGGCACAATCCACTCAGCGGTGTAATCTTTTGAGTCTCAGTTGAGATATTTGAAACACCCATGCAAACCTTCGACACCACAGAGTCATAAAAGCCGCAGAGGCTGGGAGGTCCACTCGCTATCGACATACTCACATGCACATTCGTGAAGAGGTTGGCATTGCTGTCGAGACTGCACAGGATCTTTCGCATGGACACCTCAACTGGCGTAGCTAGCCAATTAATCATGTCAACAATACAAATACAATAAGGGATGTCCCTAAAATAAAATATAATCCACTAACCTTTGGGACCATTATCGAAGACAACGAGATAGCAAGTGTTATCATCAATGGTCACGATGCATAAACACAGAGAGCGTACAAGATGAATTGCTTGAGACCTTGAGCGACATAGCCTTCAAAATACAAAATTAGGGCGGAGCAAGGTCATAAGTTCGCACAGCGAACCCCTAGTCATTTCGTGAAATATGTACATAGCTACGACACTCTACTCAAGTTAAAAATAAAATGTAGAATGCGTAGGATTTATCACTAGTTCGAGGGAAGGAAAAAGAGTGGTATATTCTGCTAGCTGCTGATCGGTCGTCATAACACCACCGCCAAAGACAAACCTCTCCAGGGGACACTGTGACCTCATCAAAAAGGCCTTGAATTCTTCATGAGGCCATTGTCCCATATTGCGAACCTCGAGCGCGCGTAGATTAGGGAGCGTGATAGCGTAGAATAGCCCAAGATTTCTAATCGAGTCCACATGCAAATCCCCGGAGATGCGCAGGGATTGAAGATTGGGGTGCATGAATTCTTCCACGGGGTCAATCGCCGTAAATATCCCAATCATCGTCAAGGACAATAGGTTTGGACATATGCGGAGCAAGCGGGGGAATGAACTTAGTCCTTCTACCACGATCTCAAGATTCGTGAGACCGGCCCATGCGAGAAGTTTGACACCAGTTAGCAGCTTGAGGTTAAGCCACGTGTCCATTATCTTCAGACTGCGCATGCTGGGCGGCAATTGCGCGATAGAGCGGATGACAGCTGGTACGGGATCGGAACCATCCGTGTATATGACCAGCTCCTCAAGTCTGCTGAAGTCCGCCACCATCAAGGAGCCGGCACCGGAGAAAAACCCAAGAGACAAAGACGATACTTGATCGATGTGTGGTTGGAGCAGGCTTCGCAGCTCCGTCCACTCGTTGTTATGACACTCAAGCGTCAAAGATAGCTGGCGTCCTCGTGATCGCTTGAGGTAGGACTCGTAGCAGAACGCTCTCTGCTTCCAGTCACTGTGATCGACTTCCAATCGTAGCCTGCGCCATAGACTCGGCATGTCCACTGCAACCTCTCTCCATCGCTGACATACTGTGGTCAACAGCATGGGGGCCAAATATGGTGAGGGAGCCCAGTCTCCGTCCTCTGGCACGCAGTAACTGAATATTTCGGCGAGGATTTCTGTAGGCAAGCGCCAAATCGCTGATGAAAATTGCCTGTGCGAATTGTTGGACTGGGAAATCTTGGTCTTCTCTTCGACAAGTTTCCGGTGACGATAGCTGACACCGTTTTGGCCCAAGGCCTCAGGTTCATGCATGGCTGCATCTAATTGCTGAAGTGAATGTTTGTTATTATATTGAAATGCCGATACCTCCAAAACTGCACTTACAATATTCTGTAGAGCACGTGAGACTGTTGATAGATTGGCGTTCAAGTTGAATGTGTGCATAGTATAGCAAAGGAGGTCGCAATGTTGGATATAGAGATTGGAAGTACGAAGTAAGACGAGCGTTTGGCCAACCATTGCGTCCCTATTTAAATTAGAACGCTTCGCAAACCACAAGTCCACAACAAACACCTTGCTATTGTCTCATAGCAGGTCTTAGGTAAAATCGCGCCATTTACATCCAGAGACCTTCCATTGTTGCAAAGGTAATCTGTGCGAGGGCCTGTGGGATCTGTGGAATGGTGATCAAGCTTGCCAGTGGTTTTGACACACTCGGTCAGTACTACTAGGCCACCTGAGTCTTTTTTCTTATGCAGACGACCACCGAAGGTCATAGAACGCTTTGTCGAGCTGTGACCTTTATTCCGCCCAAATTTAGTACTGTGTTTGTGGTTTGATAGGTGTGGAGGTACTCGCAAAAATCAGGCTTTGAGTTTCCTTAGCACTCCCTTCTCCACATCCCTGCTGTATCGCTTTCTGTCATTCACATCACCTCCACTACATTCTTAGTGTCAACGCACCTCAAAGTACGCTCTTGTTCAAGTTGTGAACAATACATCATCCTCAGTTTCCTGCTGCAAGCTAGTAGAATACGGACCGAACGTGAAGAAGTGAAAGTGAAACAAGACGACTCGACAAGTGTCCAAATCTCTGGGCTCCGAGGCAACGTTGAACAGTTGATAACGTGCTCAGAAGAACGCTGGAGTAGGGGACCGGCGAGCGGAGAGCCGGCACCGTAGCTTAGTCAGCCACTCAGTCGGGCTTTGTAAATTGTCGTAGCGTAGTGCTCTTCACCACTTCTTGCCTTGGTCGCAACACGCAGGCACACAGTCGCAGCCGCTCCAACGTTCATGCTCAGGCTGGTCGTCGCTCTAGTGATAGTATTGCCCTAGCCATGGCTATGATCCAAGAAGCGGAAAAGCAAATGTGATGGATGGAACTTCGAATTCCGAGTCTGCAATGCACAAAGTATGCGGGAAGCATACTACATAGTGTATATCCGAAGCGGCGCTTAAGGCCAACCGCTCTTCGATTTCCTCGTTGCTAATCTCTCGGTGACACCAAATTCTGTTCTGGACTTTTGGCACGGATGAACTGACGCGTGGCTTTAAACGGAGGCGTCAAATGATCGTATCAGTGGGGCCCAGCACACAGACATAGCATGAAGAGCTGCGAAGTGATGTATGTTGAATATGAGTTTGATAGTTATCCGGCCCGTGCACCATATGTAGATAAACGTGCACTTGTCACAAAATACGTAAATACCCTATTTCTTGTTCGCCTCATCCCATCTGCCTCGGGGCGAGTTTTGGCCTTATCCACTGTATGTTCGAGCTAGGTTCATTATCATAGACACTCTACTCTGAATTATTTTTTATCCTCTTGCATCTAGCTTTTCGTAGTCCAAATCCAGCTGTGCTCAGGTCCAGCTAGGCCAACTCGCGTCTGATTCTTTGGTCCATGCCTGAAATATCCTGTGCACAAGATAATACTGCTTTTTGACCATATTCCCTGCAGCAGTTGGTATGCCAACATAACGGCATATCAAGTTTCGGGTGGCCTCGCACATCTAAGACACAGATCAAACTACTAGTTTTTGGTCAGTCTCATTTTATTTCCTATCGTCCTATGTCAGATTTCTATCCTTCACAGTTGCGTCCCGTCAAGCAAGCAGTAGTATCTGGCCTTATCGCAAAACATTCCACCGAGATATACTGGCATCGGCGGTCTCTGTATATCCTGTCAATCTCCTGCGAGATATACATGGCCAACTTCTACTATTTCTCACCGATTCGAATGTCAATACAGTTTTATCACTCTTCCCCTTGTCCTTCTCCATGCCAAACTTTGGGACTACAGTAGTTTTAGTAGCCGTACCGCGGGATTGGTCTTCCAAGTCTAACTACTCGTAGGAGTCCTACTACACCTGGTTTTCGTTCAAAGTCGATTGATACGGCCATTATTTTAGTCGTTTGTCTTGAACTGATGTTCCGAGTCAAACTACTTGGTTCGGTTGAGTATCCTAGTTCTTATGTTCAAGTATGTAAGAACAATTCTCCTCTAAGCCAAGCTAAGTAGTGCAATTTTCCGTTCAAGTTCGTTGCTGTCCGCAACTAACACCGAAACCCACGGCCTTATTGACATGCAACCTTGCTTTATTCCTCAAATTTTCTTATTCGATCTCAAAGTAAATGAGGTACAGAGTGATGCCAATACTTCAATCACCACTCACCAGGTATATTTTTCAGTCATTTACATTTATAAGGAATAACTTGTTACTTGTTATCTGGGCCGACTTTGTCGGACCTTCTGTGCGTTCCGGTGATGCTCTGCCTCCGCTCGTTCATTAACACTACTTCCTGTATGGGGCTATGTCCGACATGTCATCCACCACCAAAAAGGATGATCAATTGATAAAAACCATAAACACTACTTCCTTTCTCAACAAGTCCCGGTCTATGTAGAAACGTGCGAAATTAGTAGTGCTAAACCATACACACACCTTGCTCTCATCAGACTTCAAGACGCTCGCAGTCCTCACTATGGACTCCCGCTCTAGGTTGTGTCACAAACGAGTCACTGGGATCGAGAGGAATGTTATTAAGCTGCATACAGAATGCATGTGTAGAGTACAGAGCGCTCGTTTCTATGCATAACTGCCATATGTATTGCGTGATATGATCTTGTCAGTCAGGTGCTATCCAACCTATGCTCATGTTACGAAGACGCTGAAAAAAAATTCCCGCCCATGGTGCAAACAGGAAGAAAATATATTTCTTTTACTTCTCCGAGTAGCACAGGAGCTAGAAATACTCACGTCCTGTCAAGTATGCGTCGTGATTTGAGACCGGTTTCATTATCGTCACAACATATACATATAATTTATGCGACTAACAAATAATCATCGTGATTATCGTCGATGGAAGTTGTGCTCCTGGTGCCGAAGACAGTAGTCTCAGAGAGAAAAAGAACAAGGTTATTGGTGACAATATGATCAGACCATATCTAAGGTTACTACTAGTAAGGCCCAAGGTCAGAAGCAAAACGTAAGTACCTTATAGTAAGATTTGATTGTACTGCGGCCAGACTGAGTCGAGCAGTGCGCGTCTTTGTAGTTCCGGCAAAGTCGGTAAATCACAGTCAACGCACTGATCAATCATAAACTCAAACGATCACGTACATAGAAATCTGATGAGGACCAGCCTGCCAGCCGCCAGGAACTGCCCAGATCGGAATTTCTATGCCCCCCCTTGGCGCCACACAGCACCTCACGACAAATTTTTCATATGTAGAACTTGATTGTTAGCCTAATATTTAATTATGTACGTCTTTTTAATCATAGTACTGCAGCCTTTACAAAAAATGCTGTAGCACTGTGACTCACATGTGGTAGCTGTAGGTTTATCTTTAGCTATGTAACGTATTGATACAGCCCAGCTGCAAAAACCTGCGAGAACGGAGGGGTGGAAGTTCCCACCGGTTGAAGTCCCATCTTGGATGACTATGAAACGCATGTGCTTGGTGGGATAGGGATAACCTATTTTAGTCGAGGGATTATATTCCAAATTGGGACGTGCGCGCGAGGATCAGCCAGAGAAATTTGAACCTTCAATATCGCATCCTAGTATGGATACAAAGAAGCCTATATTCATACTTTGAGAGTCTTAGGCCAGTATGCACGGTGTTCTGCATTCACTGGGTTTGTATTTATCAATAGTATGACACCATGGCCTCTGCACTGATTGTCTACATTACATAGCGCAGTGCTAAGCATTCGG
Source organism: Suillus decipiens (assembly GCA_016695475.1). Taxonomy (NCBI): domain Eukaryota; kingdom Fungi; phylum Basidiomycota; class Agaricomycetes; order Boletales; family Suillaceae; genus Suillus; species Suillus decipiens. The sequence goes on from MU173020.1 coordinate 14,771, forward strand.
ATCGGTATGCTCCCTTCCGATATACAAGGCGGTAGTACTTGACAGCCATCTGCGCTCGGAAATTCTCGGTTGCCGTTGACACCCTCGTTCCAAGGCGCGCTCATCCTTCATTACGACCTGTATAGGTCTTTCTGGCAGCATGATCTCTCGCACCTCCATTTTGGCACAAGTACAGTTGCAATATGCTAAGAAAGGATAAGCTTCACAAAATAAAATCTATAAAAGAATCTTTCAGTAGAGAGGTTGGCCCTCATAACCATCCTTTCAAGCTGATCACTCAGGAGATATGTCTAGCACAGAAGCCTTCTCTGTTCCGTTATCTGCAGGTAAGCCTGCTTCTCAAAATCAGGCAGGTCCACTCATTGTTGGATATTAGAGGACATCTCCTCCGCGTGGCTTTCTGCATTGATTTGTGACCTATCTAGCCCCGGTTTTACTCTCGAGCGCTCGTTTACAAACGATAGCTACTGGCGGGATCTCTTAGCATTCACTCCTGACTTTCGCACCTTGCATCCGCTTCCAAAAATCCAGCAATTTTTTTCTGTTCCCGTTTCTGTTGCACAGCCAAGTCAGTTCCGACTCTTGCCAGGTGTTCGTCATCGGCGCATCGGTCCTACAAAAACGTTCATCCAAGGGATCGTTCAATTCAATACGGTCATAGCGCAGTGCACTGGCGTCTTTACTTTGACTCAAAGTGAGGACTCCTCATGGAAGGCTTGGTCCTTCGTGACCATGATGGATCAGTTGTCCGGTGTGGTCGATCGCTTTGTTGCACACACGCCTCTCTGTCGTCCCGCTGAATGGAACACTGTGATGGAATACACAGCGGTTGTTGTGGGTGCAGGCCAATGCGGCTTATCCGTGGCCGCCCGTTTGGAGAATCTCGGCATCTCTACACTCGTCTTGGAGAGATCTGGCGCAATTGGCAATAGTTGGCGTTCTCGATATGAATCATTGGAGACGAATACACCCAAGGAGTACAGTACGTGCAACAAATAAACTGCCAACCTCGTATTATGCTGATGCACTAGCAGGCCATCTTCCCTTTGTCACATTCCCAGAGGAATGCGGAAAATATATCCCCTGCAAAGACGTTGCCGACTATCTTGAAAATTATCAAAGGACTCTTGGTCTTCATGTGCTGACATTGGCGCACATTTCTGCTGCTTCATACGACACTTCGTCAAGTACCTGGACATTATCTATATCTCTTTCGGGCAAAGCCTCTATTACTGTAACAGCCCGGCACCTGATTGGCGCAATAGGCGTTGGTACAATGGGAGGTGCACTCCCATTTACGCCTTCGATCCCAGAAAAAGTACGCAAGTACAACTTGATCATCTAGTATCAATCCTAACGTTCTGCGTGCAGAGCTCCTTTCTTGGTTCTATTATCCATTCAAGCGAATACAGGTCCTCCTCCTGTGTCGGTGCGCAGAAAGTCGTCGTCATCGGCGCGGGATGCTCCGCGCACGATATTGCTCAGGACACGACGAATCATGGATCTCAGACAGTACTTATCCAGCGTTCCCCGACCGCCGTTGTGAGTCGGCAGACGACCGACCGTTTTCTTACTGGTAATTTCAGTGTAGTTGCTGCGGAAGATCTCCACTGATTTGACTCGTAGGATATATTGGGCAGGACATTTCTCAAATAGAGATTGCCGACCGCTTCTATCTCGCTCTCCCCTTGTTAACTGTACAAAATTCCCAGTACGACATCACACATGACCATATTGACCAGTTCGTTAGCGAGATTCAAAAATGATTTCTTCGTCTCATCCTTTTCCCTTAGGGACCTCAGGGAGAATTTGTCCCGGCATGGTTATCTCCTTCCAGGCCCTGAGGACAACTTCTTGCACCGCCTCTCCGTTCGACGAGGTGATTTTTTTCATTCTGTGTCGTTCTATTTTTCTCACTGGCATTCCAGGTGGCTACTACATCGACCGGGGTTGTGCAAATCTTATCACGTCTGGCAAGGTATTACTGCTTTTGCTGAGTTCCCCCACGCATGTTGCTTACTAGCAACCAGATCACCGTCAAGTCTGGGCATGAGATCTCTCGCTTCTCACCTTCCGGGTTGGTATTCGACGACGGCTCGCAAGTGGTGGCCGACATAATCATCTTCGCAACTGGGTATGTTTTTCAAATACCTATTTATCCGATCGCGCACTTCTGACGCGTGATTTACAGATACTCAAAAACTACGATTAAACAAGTCGCTGAAAACCTTTTCGGGCCCCAGGTCGCGGATACCGTCCATGACCTTGGAGGACTGGATGGTGATTGTGAGCTCGCAGGTGTTTGGAGGCCGACTGGACGTCAGTATTCTTTTGATGTCACTGTGCGACTTGGTGATGCTGACATTCTGCTTCAGACAATGGACTTTGGTTTGCAGAGGGCGATCTATTTGCTGCACGGTTCTACTCCAAGTTCCTGGCGTTACAGATAATGGCAAGGGAAATGGGGTTGCTAAGTCCAGACCAGAGAACTTACATCGCACACTGATTCCTGCAATTGACTTCTCAGTTACCCTAAATATTATATAGATGATGTATCCTTAGCTCCTGCCAACAATCTGCTAATAACATATTTAATATACGATATATTTCCAAAAACTTTAGGTCATACCTGGAAGCACTACAACAACCAACTGTACAGCGCAAAATACTTTCGACTCCCAGCGTTTGATCAAACACAGGTCAGAGACGCCTACACCACAATCACGAGAGCTTGACGATCGGCATCTCGATGACTTCGAGCTACGCTATTCTTGTATATCCAGGCTGAATGAAACTGAAACTAGTATAAATACCCCAGATTTTCTGGAGGAACCTACATTGTCCCCCACCATAATCTTGGCTAGATAAATTCTGACCCATATCTCGATTAACTCGACCGCATCAAAGATTCTGTCGGATATGACCTCGAGGCAAGGCAGAGACATTATTCACATCTCATAGATTTCTGTTAAGACGGCTCTCTCACCCCCCGTCACTCAATTCCTGCTGACGCAAACTCTCCATGAGTGCACCAACGCAGGGTAGAGTCATCTGGACCTCAATTTTGCTAGTGTTGTCACTGCGTTTTCAGCAGCGCGTTCCGAGTCGAGATCGAAGAAGATATCGGTAGCATGCCAGTAATTGCGGTTATCTGGACATATCCTCGACCAGATAGCGCTTTAAATCATCCACATTTATACAAGCTATCGTTTTCGAGTCTCGAGGGCCGACAAAGCAAAAATCGACCGATTCTTTCAGAATGTCACATGTGACTTTGCATCACGCCCGAACCCTACTTCAGTTAAGGTAGATGACTTGCGAATCCAACGAACATCACATGATGTGACCATGTTGTGACGCTGTGCAGATAACCTCTTGCCGACTGTGCTGACTGTGCCGACTGTGCTAAACATTGTAGATGACATTATGTACAAGTACTAGTTGAGCATTAAGGAATATGTAGCAACTAATACATCTGTCAGATAGATGTCACAGACTCAGTTGGGTGAAACTCATCAAACTCCTTCATGAGACGAGGCTATATGCTATGCAACAGCATAAGACTCTAATCTTGACTCCCGAAGTTGAGCTACTCACAATATTTTCATCATTTTCTATGTCTGATCCACTGGCTCTAGCTCGTTTCGACGCTCTCAATGCTGCAAGGTTTTCACTCCAGCGCTTTGGACCTTTGGTCTTGCGGCCGCCCATTACACAGAAGATAGGATCCCGGCATGTGCGGCAACACGGCGGACTTTCACTTTAGGCTTTGCAAACCTATTCAGAACACCGAAAACTTCACTTCTTTTGCATCTCGCAGCTTATGATAATTTTGAAAACACTCGATGGTGCGTTACTATATTCTACATCTACAAGCTTAGGCATTTTTTATTTTACTACGTCGTTAATTAGTTGTCGTTTTTTTCAGTTTTGTCACGAATTTGTAACGTTAGTCATGTGACGTTCGTTGGATTTGCAAGTCATCTACCTTAAGATGTATTAAAAGAAGCGAATCAAGCACCTTCTCTCCAAAGCTTAGTGGCGGTAGCCATCACAGGGAACGGGGTTGTGGTATAACCGACGCAGGAATTGGAACCATCGAGTACAGTGTAGAAGCACTGAATGAATGTGTAGTTATTAATAAAGTCATACCCTTGGCCAGTGGGCATGCCAATATCGCTGATGATGAGATATGGTATTGTCATCCACCATTAAACTGGGAGTTGAGAGAATGAGTCCAGACCTGGGCGTTAGGTGTGAGAGTCTCCCTAGAGTCTCACCCCTAACACCCGAATCAGGACTCGTTAGACTATAGATTTCCTGTATAAAATGGTGAAAAATGAGTGTGAGGGCTGACAGAATTGACGTACGCCACCAATATCGAAATCCAAGTTCTGTAGGGCACTACTGATAAGAGGAAAGACCAGTCACGTGCCGGATCCACAGTAGCGCCGGTTGCAGCCTGGTACTTGTCACAGGCATCTATCGAATGCTGAATAGACCATTATTACTCGCTACACTCTAAGTACACGCCGGAGGAAATGACAAGAGAGTTAGTGCCAGTATCGATGATACCAGCAGTGGAGGATAAGATCGTCGTGGAGCCGCAGGTGATGCTCTGATCGATACCCCAATGGCCTGATGAGGGGGTGGCCATGATAGGACTGAAACAAAGCAACTACTATCAGTCTGGATTGAACTAGGAGCTGAGGCAGCTTACTTTGTAGTCGCATATTTTCTCAATGTTGAACTGATGTGGGGGGCTGCCAACGCCAAGTGCTGCAGTGTATTCAAAAAACTAGGCATAAGAATGCTATCAGCACGTCGGATGCGTGTTGTAGCCCCTGAAAGCCGAGAAGTTTGTCATCGTCGTTTTCTGCTGCAGCCAGTTGTGCAATGGCAAAGACTTCAAGCTGTTTTGATAGTGTTCCTGTGGCTGGCGTCCGAAACATCGTAGATGCACCATGAGATACAGTGCAATGATGATTGTACATACAACACTAGGCTACGTTCGCATTGTTAAAACTCCGCAATGATGAACGTCGAACATACGGTTACTTACGTTGTAGCGAACGTGATGACAATGTTGGGCACTTCAGCCGCGTATAAAATGTCCCCCCTCGAAAAAGCAATGATGAGGTAGTTGAGATCTGAGTCATCACGAGTGCAAGAATTCGACTTTTCGGAAAAATGTGGCAAGAGACGGTTTGTTTTTGATCCTGGTAGGTAGCAGGGATTCACAATTCGCCTGTTTACCAATGGTTCAAGTATTCATTGACTTACCTCAGGTTCTGCTATGGGTGTGCGAAAATCGGGATACAGCATGCTGACGCCAATAAGTGGAAGTTGGAAAAGGTCGTGCCCATGGGACGTCAGAATGTAATAGGAGATGGCGCATGGGACGGGACAGGTATTAGCGGAGAAACGCATGCGACGTGGAGAAGAAATACCAGAGAGATCTACATAGTGATATGTGGTCAAATCTGGGAGGAAAAACGCATATTTGATATCGGTCTGGTCCGGACCTGGAATGAAAATTAAGAGGCTCGCCCAAGGGAGCCTATAAATCATCTCTGACAGACTATCTCTTCGACACTTCAACGCTCCCGGGCACCTCCGAGTTTATAGCAAACCACAAAGCCATGTGCTATATTTATTATTTGCGTGTTCCGCAGCTTATGCGGTGCGCGTTTTTTGCGCGTCAATGATGGTTTTCTTCTGGTATGAGATCTTGTATGTCGACGATGTCCGATCGAACTTCATGCATCATGTACAGTTGGTTACTACTATCTATTACCAATATTCGACATCCACAGGGTGTTCGAAGTCCCATTGCCTAATAGGGATTTGTGACAACGCAGAAACGAGCCAGTCCTGCTTTCAAGGTTTCTCTATCGCCTCCTTCAACCTTGGTCTTGTCACGACACCTGTCCTAAACATGAATTGATCATTCGAACACGTAGTCTTCATGTGAATCACATATGGACCTGCCAACTCATTCCCCAGTCGTGATCCCAGCTGTGCTGCTGGAAGGTACGACAAAACACCCACTACCTGCCGAGTCAGAATCTAGAATATGTCACTTCCGCCATTTACTTATGCCGCTTCTTCCAGAAGAATTCCACTCTAATACCTCTGGTCACTCTGTGAGCCGCGGAGTCCCGCCGGATATAAAACCAGCCAGACGGACGACAAATTATACTGGCCAAAAAGGTTGTGCATGTGCTCTCTTTTAACTTCCCTTAATGGCCAAGTGCTACTAGGTGCAAGCGAATTATCACAGGCCAGCAGTAACACATGACGAGCTACATCCAATCCTAAACTTGGCATGACAAGAGTATTTTCACCTTCTTAAACTAGAGAAAGGTCTTCGAGCCAAATTACGGAGGTGGTGATTCTTTGCCAGCAGAGTTGTCACTCAATAACACTCCTATTATGTGTATACTAAGGGCTAACGGTCCGTGGAGACGTGGCACTGATGGACCAGAATATGAATTTTGAAGTATTCTGGTCAACTGGATTTACATAAAGTTAGTTTGTCCCTCAACATAGTTAATATTGCCTTAAGACTAACTCTCAAGTTGAGAAGCTACTTATGATGAGTGCCCTCCAATCCTTCCTTACACTCCTCCCATCAGCCAAGTTGCCACTGCCCGACCTGTCCATGTCGGATAATGTATGGTTCATTATTGGTGTCGTGACCTGTTTTGGCGTGATAGGTGTGATTGTGCTTCCTCAATCGAAGAATGGGTACCCTCTCCCACCTTCCCCTTTCAGTTTGAGGCCTTGGGGGCACGTCCTGCCAACTCGCAAGTAAAGTTTCGCATGCAACATGTTGCCTGTTAATACTCACAGTGTATTTTTCTAATTAGATCATTTCTTACTATAGCAGCTTGGATTCACGAGCACGGTCCTCTGATCACTCTTCGGTCGGGGCTCGGAAAAGCCGTGGTCATTGGCCGTTACAAAGTTAGTTTCTCGATGTCGAGTTATCATTTCCAAGGCTCACTATCCTATTGCAGGCCGCTATGGATATTATGGAGAATCAAGGTGGAACCCTCGCTGACCGTCCTCGCATGATTGCTGCTGGAGAATTATTTAACGGCGGACTGAGCATCGCCTACACGCCATTTGGGGACAGGTTCCGTCGGATGCGTAGGTTAGCGATCTGCAATAAAATACGTTTACCAATTTATTGTTGAACTTTTTGCAGAGCCCTTCATACGCACTTTCAGCCTAAAGCAGCTGAGACTTATCAGCCCTTGCAGATGTCAAACGTGAAGAATCTGATTTTCGATATCCTTGATGATCCACACAACTTCCAGAACCACGTGATAAGGTATGCGCTTGTAGTTACGACTGTACACTGCTTACAGGCATTTTGAAGTTATACCGCGACGGTAATTACGAAAGTCACTTACGGGGACAGTGTACCCACATCTGCGACTGATCCCCAAGTCATTGAGATGCGCCAACTCAGGAAGTTAATTGACAGAGCTTTGCGCCCTGATGCTTTCTACTTTGTGGACTGGATCCCGTGGCTTAAGTACATTCCATGGTATGGTCGAGAGTTGAAACGGGGGTTTGAGAGGAGTAAGCGGCTTAACATTGGTCAGATGAACCGAGTAAAAGAGAAAATGGTATGCTTCCCCTTAATAATCTTTGCATGAAATGTTTAAATCATTCACAGCAAAGCGACATGGACATCGGTCCTTCGTTCACGAAATATATGCTAGAAAACGGCGATTACCATGGCTTGACGGAGGATGAGACGGCTTTTCTCGGTGGTGCCTTGTTTAGGGCTGGATCTAACACAGTGAGGCGTTTTTGTCGTCCGAAGACAAGCATGTAGCTGAATCTAGGGGTCAGACTGCCTCAGTGATATGCACAGTACTCATGGCAGCCGCATGTTTCCCCGATGAGCAAGCTAAAGTTCAGGCCGAGCTCGATGCAGCCATCGGATGGCATCAAGGTAGCTCGATTTCCTATTGTAGTTCTGCAAAATACAATGATTTTTGTACCCAAGTGCCGACATTCGCCGACCAACAATCCCTTACTCGCTTGCATGCCTTCATCTCTGAGGCTGTAAGATGGAGACCGGTTGCTCCCAATGGTTAGTATAATTCTTGTGGTTTTGTACCTACAGTTTCTGACAGTCACTGTAGGATTTCCCCACCGAACAACCAAAGATGTAATTTGGGCAAGTGGTCCTTGAATAGCTTACATCTGTGACTGATGATCTGGCATCAGGAAAACCACTGTATTCCAGCTGGGACTACCGTGTTCGGTAACCATTGGTAAGCTTCGAGTTTAAACATAAAAAAGACCTAACTGTCACTGCCTTAGGGCCATCTGTCGAGATCCAGAAGTCTACCCTGAGCCTGAAGCATTCAAGCCACAACGCTGGATAAACGACCAAGGTGTCCTGAGGGACGATTTAACCAATTTCCTCTATGGGTTCGGTCGGCGGTAAGCATCATCTGCCAAATACTCGTTCGTTGCATGAAATCCCTTGCAGTGTGTGCCCCGGTCAACATGTCGCGAACAGGTAAACCTATCATTATATAGGCATAGTCTTTCGGGCTCATTTCGATTGGTACAGAACGGTGTTCATAAGCGCGGTCCTGATTCTTTGGGCCTTCCAGCTCACTCTGGATCCTGATCAGCCGCTGGATGACACGGGATTCATGAATACAGAGAAAGCCCACATATCGCTTACATACCGGCCGTGCACCATCAAGTTTAAGACGAGGATTCCGGAAACAGAGCTTAGGCGGCTGATGCAGAATTATCCTGAGGTCGTGAGAGCGTAGGGATCGGTCACCAGAGAGGAAACGTTTGAACCATCACTATCTGAATCATTACCAGCAGTAAATAACCTTGTAAGTCGTTACGGTTGCGGATCATGTATTATAGTTGTCGACTGTGTGCTATCTTTATCAGGATTCCCTGCACAGTTCCATTATCGTTATCGTTATCGTTATCATCCTAGTTCACTTCATTTCAAGCAAATCGGTGAGCACTTGACCGTACAGTCGTAAGCTAGCAGTAACATACATAATGAGTTGCCTTCGATCGTTCTTTGGGCTCCATAAACATCTGAAGACACGATCCAAAGACATCACACCCGAATTCAACCCGAATTTCTAGGCTTAGGAATAACCGTACGACCGTATCACGAAACAGGATAATAGTTTGCGAGGTGAGGTCACATGGAACAATATTATTCGTGAGTCAGACGTATTACGCGAACTCAACCCTGTTATCAGTGGGACCTTACTTCATGGTTCTTTCGAATTTCTCTAAACCTTACACAGACAAAGTCCGAACACATCACTGCATTCACGAGAAAAGACCCCAGACTCCACTTAACATGTTTGCTTCCGTTTACAGTATGTTGCATATGAGATTGCAGTACGACTTTTTCAAAAGTTTATCTTTACCGGCACTTTTACATCCTAAATATGTCAATTTGGCCAAGGTAAAGGTAAACTTTTGAAAAAGTCGTCCTGCAATCTCATATGCAACACACTGTGTTATCGACCGGCCTCAAGTCACATTTGTCTTTCTCTGGCACCTTTATTGGTTCGTCATTCTCTTCTTTCTGGCTCCTCACTAGTAGTCACTATCAACACTTTGTAACAAACACATGCTCAATAACAAGATTTAACCCTCTGAACATGTTGCAGGTTATGTGGGCTCGCTGCGAAAACCCGCTGCAGCTTCCACACGACTCCAGTAACCCAATACCATCATACTGGGTGATACCCCTGCCCTCCCCGAGTGAGTGCAGCATTCCTTGCTCCGTCATTGACAAACCTGCTAGTTCGCCAACAAGGACAGAACTTCACTGGCAACATTCACATCAGCAGATGGACAGCGGATCTGCCGTCATACTGGTGGTACTGAAGAACTGTGGTAGAATTGATGTCGTTTCAATACTGAAGAATATTGACCGTGACACTGAACGTTGACATGTCACTGGGCAGTGGGCGCCTGGGACTTGTGATCGTAACGCACCTGTGTTTACTATTGGCTGCCGCACTGTGCATCGAGAAGTATCACTCGTCAACAAGGTATGCATCTTCACTCACCCCATTCAGTTTTGAACAGTGGTTTAGTCCTGACACTGTCACTGTGCCTCCACATCACGCGAAATCCAGTGGTAGTACACACGAGACAATGGACGCCAAGATGCACTGCACAGGTAACTAGTGTCCTGAAAAATCACGCCAGCGCCATCCTCCACATTTGCTAATACCCTTCGACCAGACATCAGGCGAGTACTGGAACCATGTCTTCGACCGCAGCATACTGTACACACTTATATCACTGCAGTGACTACACGCGCAAAAGTTGACGCCACTCGAACCTCAATCAACCCAACCTACAACAGGACACTCTGACCCACCATTTTACAACCATGAGCCAGCTTCGGAAACGGTTGTGTATTTGGCTCATACTAACGCATATTTTTACTTGTCCAGAATAAGTACTTCCCTACAAAACAGCCTGATCCATTTATGGCCGTTAGCGAGCTTCGCGCTTTCGAGCAAAAGATATATTCATCAATGTCATTACTCTATGCCAGGATACAGATGATACGATATCCGAAGACTAACTACCTTGTCAACAATCAGAGCAGCAATGGGAACAGTACTATGGAGTTAAAGGAAAGACATTAATGAAAGAATGACAATAACAACGAAGGAGCATGCATGCAGGAAGTGAGGACATTTAGATGATATGATAACACTTTGAAAATGTGATGAAGAGAATATTGAACCAACAAAGGAGTAAGGGAAGGGTGCGGGGAGTAAGGATATCTTGAGGCTGTTACAATAATATCATACTACTCGATAATGGTGCATTTATTAAACTGAAGCGAACATGTCAAGCAGAGTCTGGGGTCATTTTGTTTGTCTGTGCAGGGTTGGTTTGGAGCCGAGAAACTCGAACGAACCGAATAAGATTCGACTGATAGTAGATAACGGAAGTATCACCACAACAAAAACGCATAAAAGGTGAGGTGGAGCAATTTCATTCTCTTTACAAGTAGTCATTTCAACCTACCAGCTCTCTTCCAACACAATGCACGCTTCCGGCTTCACTGCCCTTTGCATGTCCTCAAAGACATCCGACCAGTCGTCGTCATATAACAACCATCATATCCCCATATCAATGTGCATTTTATCTGATGATGACTCTTGCATCAACTTCAGTGGAGTTCAGTGCTGCCACTGTGGCTACCGTGGAGCTCACTCGCCTACCTGTCCCTTCCGATAATGATCGGTTTACTATATTTGTTGCCTTTTGCTCGTCGTAAGTCCTCTTTCCTATTGTTTCAATATCATCCAGTGTCTCATTGTCTCATCCTGGATTGTCATCGATCATCCATTCATAATGTCATTTAACTCGTCGATCGCGTCTGTTTCATTCATAAAGCCTCATTAGTCATCGATGTCTCATCGCAGTTGTAAGATCAAGGAGGTTGTGCAGACTTGTTGTGTGGATACCTCGGGGTGGTATCAAGGCGGCATGTCAATTTAGCTTCATAATTTTGCCCTTGTATGTATGACTTATCGCGCTATTGCCATCATTTACCCGATCGTTTACCGTGCTGAAACGTCAGTAACAAGTCTCACACGAATTTTACCTATCCATCGCAGCATGCGTCCGTACTGATGCGAACAACAAACCACGTCGGAAATGAAATCACTAACTCAGTTCCAAGCACCGCGTGGGCACCCATGATGAACTATGGAGGACACGTGCGATCTGGACTCTGATCAAATGCTTGTTCCGCTGATGAGTGTGGGGAAGAAGAGAAACGTGTTAGATTTGGACAAGATTTGAAAAAGCAGTTCATCCTAATCGATTGATCATCAGCTTTTGCTCCCCCTCCTTCCAAGTTCTGATGTGACAGTCTGTTCCCAATTATAGATCGGCGGCGACGGTGGTAACCGTTAGGCTGCAGGTACCATGAAGGAGCGGGAGACTTGAAGGATGGCAGCATTCACAAGCATTAGAGTTGAAAAAAAAAACAGCAGAGGATGCTGTGCGCAAAGACCGTGACTCTGTGAGTTCGACGAGTGGAACAATGACTCGAAGACATGTAAGTAGGACAATGAAGAAGATAATAGCGTACAAAAGCTTTATACCTTTCTCCGGCACAGTTTAGAATAATAATAAATATTGTAGCACATAAGTTTGCTTCCGAGTGTTATGCGAATTAAGTTGAAACATGAGGGTATCAAGAAACAATGGTATCTACTCAGAGGGGAAGGGAAGTACCGTATGTCCAGTTGTAAATCCTTATTAATGTCTAGTCTAGGCAATTTCATATCCCGCATAGCGTCTTCACTTGGTGTGGGGTGCGCTTCTTGGTGGCCTAGGTCCCTGGTGCTGCCCTGCATTGTGCACGGGCCTAACACAATGCGTAACGCATCGTGTGGGAGCCTAGGGAGATCTGTGAATACATAATTAGCTGCCCTGTTAAGCTGCCTTTCTGGTACGCTTCTTCGGTCCCTGGGTTTGCAGTAGTTTGACAGGGAGAGTTGAGCGTCCATGAAGCCAAAATCACTTTCCAGCTTTTTCCGCGCGTCGTTGACAATACTTCGTCTTTCGAGTCTCAGAATTCTGTTGCAGTTCTGCAGTGAAATCATGAAATTTTGAAACGACATAACAAACTAGGGTGGCTTACCTGTGTTACCAGTTTTTCAGGTCGCTTCTTCTCCTCCTCAAGCCACTCAACCTTCTGCTTGTAATCCTGGACATCCCCCTCCAGCTCTTTGATCTTTCTTTTTTGCTGCTCCGTCTTCCTGTTTTGCCGCTCCAGCTCTGTGATCTTCTCTTCCTGCTGTTTCACCTTTTCTTCCTGCTTTACCTTCTGTTTAAGTCTGCCAAGCTCAGCCTGAATCTCGTCTCTGAGCTTTATGTGCACACATCCAAGTCAGTCGAATATGCTGGCACAATGAATTTTAAACTTACTTTTTGTACCTGCTCCTTCAGCTCCCTAGCCTCTTCGTCACGCGACTGTTTTTGACTTTTAAACTCGAGTTGTAGCAAGTTTAATGCCTGCTCTAGTTGCATGGTATCCACTGTAAAGAAGAATAGGTTTATTTTAGAGACAGAAATTGGCGAGAAAGTACGTTTTGTGGGGAGATACGAGACAGAGGACGTGATCCCCTATGGTTCAAATAACCAGCACTATTACTAAGCATAAACCGACCGGATTAGTCAGTCTGATTGCCGGAATGAAACATTTCGCCCTGCACAAAGCGATCACCATTTCTTTAGCAGTGCTAAGGTCTTGCAACTCGGAAGGAAGAGGCCTTCTATAATGAGTGGATCAGTCACGAACATTCGTTTCCTCTCTAAAGGTCAAATGATGATCGATAGCAGAACTATTCTGACGTTTCGTGCTTAGCATATTTGTTAGTTATATATCCTCCTACTTTCCCCACCAGTTCACTGATGCAAACAAGAACTCACGCTGCGCCTCCTCCATCTCGCATATAGACCATTCTGACGTCGGGTCACTACTATCTCTTCGTCATCCGACTCTCATATTCCTCAGCAACGACCAGCCTGAAGCACACATCGTTGGGCTGCAGTCCATGCGTCGCACCCTCGGCAATGCCCTCGACCAGGTACTAAACCATTGAGTGTGACGCTGACAGCGAGAACAAGGATTATCTACTTTGACAGAGCAGCGGGGTCATTAGCAAGTGTTGTTCAACTGATGTAGACAGTGCATGCTTGGGTCTCCCATATGGGCGCAGTCCGACCTCGATGGGCCTTGTAATCCCCTGGATGTATGTTTCTCTTACATATCTGTTTACCTCGCATTTGACTCGAGTGGCCAGTTTGTTCGCTTAACCTAATTCTTTGGTATATCGATACGTGCCTTGAAGTTGATTTCCTGAGATATTCCTGACTGCCATTGCAATTGCGATGATAGTTCGAGTCGAGTTTATAAGCGCTAAGTTGAGCCTCGGTGAAGAGTACAGGAGGGCTGAGTACGGTGCTGCCATTAGCAGAGCAACGTTTCCAGTGGTCCTTCTTGCGTTCAGTCCGAGAATTCCGCTTGTCTCGTTGCAGTCCGTAGCTTGGCCTTCTAGATCTGCGACGTTTAAGATGTCATATGCAACAAAAGTCCGTTCCGAATCCATGACATAATCATGCATTTTCCAGTACAAAAGACACTCAAATAACAAGATAATCACCCGTTGTGACGACAGCATCCACAGAGAACACCGGGTCCTCACCGCCATCTACTTTCGAAACAGCATCCACCCCAATGCCAGCGATACTCCCCCGACCCACGAATGACACACGCACAGGGAAGAACATGCTTGCGTCGTCGCCGCCGACAGTGAACTCGAGCGTGCCGCTGCGCTCTACAGCGGTGGAAACGAGTGGGATGGACCAATCGAGCGAGTGGGTGGCGGGGTTGATACTGTAGTCGCTTTGCGTGGTGATGCTGGGGTAGGACCCGGTGCTAGAGGTAAGTTAGTGAGTGGATGAAAAAGTTAGAGTGAAAAAGAAGAGGAACTTACGGGAGGGGGATGGAAATCACGACGTCGTGCAGGGTGACATTTTCGTTCTCAAGCTCGTATTCGATGTTGACCTCACAAGTACCGTCATTTGAGGGAGAGGGCCAGCAATTGACTTGGGGTGTGTGTCAGTGGGCATGAAAATGATATACATGGGTGGAGAGCATACTGGACAATGGTACTAAAGATTCATCGCGCCCCGCATAACGCCACTTGAGTACGGCAAGGGCTTGGCCCACGGGGAAAGCACGAGAGGGATCTTTGAGCGCGACGATACGGTTTTGGCCGGGGATAAACTTGGCGACATTAGGGTGCTGCTTGAATTGGAGGTCGGAGCCAAAGTCGGTGGTGGGGGGCGGGAGTGCGAGCTTGATGTGGGCTAAAGCGGGGTCCGAGACTTGGAGGTTCATATCGCCCTTGACCTCCATTGACCTTATACCGCCTTCGCGCATAAGGGAAACATCAATTTTTTCCTTGATTACGATATGTACGCTGTAGACACGGGTGAGTGGGCATTGAGATTGAAGGCGAAGACTTACCTTTCAGCTGTGATAGAGGGCAGGCTGCCTCTTGTGTTAATTGGCGCTGGGGATGGATCGGTGATAGGTGGCGGGGATGGTGCTGAGAGCTCCTCGGAGACTAGCTCACCGCCGAGAGCATCTAGGAGTTCGGCTTGCCTGGTCTTTTTGCTGCCAAGTTTCATGCCACTGCCCTTGAACGGAGGTGTGCGGGCGCTGGACGCAGGTGCAGGTGATGCGGTGCGCGCCGCCGGAACCTCTGGAGCATCAAAGCGCTGAGGAACAGGAGAGTATCCAGATATGCCTCCTCCAAGATATGAGCTGCCCCCACTGCCAGATACTGCAGCACGCTTTTGCTGCTCCCGGCGCTGGAGCTCAAGTTGGCGTGCACGGCGCTTGAGCTCTTCTTTTGCCTCCGCTTCTTTGTTCTGCCATTAAATGAGTAGAGGGTCGGGTAGTCTGACTGGTGTGTACTGACCCTTGCGATGATATCTTGTATCTTCTCCTCATGGCTCTCCATCTCCAATACGCTCCTTACCTGTATAAGATTGACCTGTTCTCGGTAACCCATGCTCACGATCTCATCAAAAGCGCTAAGCAGCTCAAAGCTCTGTTTCTGAATTTCACGCTCGTCTGCAGTGCGGCAGATATCAGATACGACACGCGCAAAGAGGTGGAGGGTATCGATATCCTGAAGAATATTGGAAGCTTTATTAGTGATGAGAAGGATGTAAAGGTCTTCCAAGGGCTGGTAGACGTAGCGGACTTGAGCGGTTTCTACGGAAGTGTGTTGAGAGTTTGTGGGGATGAGCTTCGGGAAGGATGCAAGTAGGGATTCGATATGGGTGCGCGTCATTGGGTGAAATTGGCGCGAGAGTACCGCTGGAAGTGCATGTTAGGAGATCGGTTTGGAGAGATGGTAGGTGGACTTACCTTTTCCGCCTTTAGTGCATATTGATGCTGCTAGAACGACCTGCGCTTCATTAGATCCTGTTCGTGTCTCATCAGGAATGCTTATTACTCACCATCTTAATGAAATAAAAGGGTTATTGTGCTGGAAACCCTTGCGTGCACGCGTCTGCAGTCTCTGATCTTGGTCCCTGGTCAAAACGTGTCAGAAAGAAAGTGACCCCTACCTATTCCTGCATTTGGAATGTTCGAGGGGTCAGAACGTAGCTCATGACTCCTCAGCGCTCAGCTTGCGACCGTCTTGTCACTAGTCCATTGCTTTCAACAAACAAGTGTCTAATCTTGTTCTGGAACAACCTGTTAACAGGAAACTACGTGCCTCTCTCCAGGCGCTTTTACACGTCATTTTACTCTTGAATTCGAATTCAATGGTGAACTGCAGGTTCGTCACGCGTCAGGAGTCCTTCATTTATGAGACCCGTTGCAGCGAGCGTGTCACCGCCTTCTGAGTTATAGTCACAGACATCACCTGGCGACTATCCTTAGCCTCTGTATCTGGTGACCACGTTGAAACGATCTTCAAACTTGCTCGTACCTGAGGTTTAGCTCTCATCAACGATATTGGACTCATCAGCTCGGCATGAATGCAGCTACAAGCGAAGAATTTTGCGGCTACTTACTTGATCCGGAGTTGCAACAAGAGTTTATTCTCCTCGGTTCTACGAGCAACTTACGAAGTGCACCGTTATGAATGTGAAGGGGTCATAGAGCCAAGTCATATTTGTTTGTCTCTCCCGGTTACTACGATCAATCGATCACAAGATATTTATCCGGTTGCAATTTTTGTGTGTGCATTTTTGTTAGGTATGTCCACATTCACCAATTTACCGTGATAACAGACTCGTTCTCGTGAACGCGTTTCACAATACAATACTCCCCCAGGATGCACTTCAAGTAAAAGGGGCTCATTGGAGAGATAACTCTACATGCTAGCGCAGACAGCCTTGTGTAATCATTGACATTGTGTGATCTAGCTTGATTCAAATAACCAGGAATAGCACTTCCGATCTCCCCTTAACACCGTTTGTAAGCGAAGAGATAGCAGAATCCTCGATGTGATTTAAGGTAATTTGACTGTTCTTGTAGGGCGTAGTTCACTCATTTTTAACACCCAGGAAATACTTCTAACGCTACCTCCATTCTATGCGCGTCCCCGGCAAGAACATCATTCGGAACAAGTACCTTGGATACCCACTGATGCCCCAGCGAACCTCATTCGATTGTTTGTTCAATTCCTTTCTTTTCCCATGCCACGATCTGCACTTGTTCAGATCTGTCAGTGAAAGTGAAATTCAAATTCCTCGACTTTTTGCGCCAACGAGGCGAGCGACTAATGCGGACCAGTCCATTGATGAGAGCGAGTACTACGTTGTGAGTTGTATCTTTTTTCGGCTCGCCAGCAATGCACATGGGTGACCTACAGGGACTTGGGTCGATTGAATCGTAGACTTCCTATTTTGTTCGGCGACGAGTTGCATACTTATCGGATGACTTTCACGACTCATGTGGGTGGTTTTCATCCCTTCAGAATACGTGCTAATCTTTGTATTCAGTCTACCGACTTCTTTGTAGTAAATGCCAGCCTTCTCGCTTCTCTGGCACAGATCCAAGAAATTCATAATGCGGTCACTGCCGACGATTCTTTTCAGAGAAAATTATGCGACTGTTCGGTCTAACCCATGTGATAATCAGCAAGCACTCAGGTCAGTCAGTGAACGTGAAATCGTTCGACTGTTACCTCCGTTTTCCATAACGATGCTTCTAAGCCCTCCGGATCCAAGGTGTGGGTTTTATCTTTTTCGGTTCGCTAGCATTTCACATGTAATCTACGAGGGCCTGCGTCGATTAAACCGTGGACTCATAATTTTCTTGAGTACATTGCATACTAAGCGGATGTATTTCTTGCGGGTGGGTCGCTTTGAACCATCTGAAATATGATTCAATTTTCGTATTCAGTTGGTCGTGGTGAATCTCAACTTTCTCGCCGTTCCAGGAAATTTACAATGCAGTTACTTTTCCAGAGAGACTTGAGCAACTATTTAAATCTTTCTGACCCAGTGACGATGTCCGTTCACTCAAATTGGTCAGTGCAAGTGACATTGTTCAGCATTTGCCACCAACGAGGTGAGCATCCAGTCCATTCACCAGAACAAGGCTTCTGAGCACTGTTAGATCCGTTTTATTATTTCATTACCCCATTTTGTTTCTGCGTGCCAGCAGTGCACATGACTAGCCTAAAAAAGTTGAGTGGTTTTTATCCGTTCAGAGTATACATTGATCTTTGCATTCAGTTGAATGGTGATGTTCGTAGCGGATGCCAGCTTCCTCACTGTTTCTGACGTAGATCCAGGAACTCCATAATGCTGTCACGCACGACAATTCCTTTATTTTTCCCATGCCACGATCCACGACTATTCACACTGGTCAGCGAAAATCAAATTCTTCAACTTTTTGTGCCAACAAAGTGAGCTCCCAATGCGGACCATGCCATTTATGAAAGCAATGGCTTCTGAACCCCATCGGATCCGTTGCGTATGCCCTATCCTTTTGGCCCGCCAGCAGCGCACATGACTGCCTACGAAGGTCCGGCTCGATAAAACTGCAGAATTTCTTATGCACCAGCCGGACTATACTCCGAAAAGGAATGATCGGTGGTTGTTAAGTCTATCTCGACGCTACGACTTTGAATATTCCGATCCCTGGCACTCCACAACCTGTCAACTTCGCAAGCCATAATCCTCTCATATTGAAATATTGAGTGGTTTAAATTATGTGGGTATTTTTCACGTGTTCGAAGTACGCACTAACTCAGTCGACCGTAATGCTTGCACTGGCAGCTTCTTTGATGTTCCCGGTGTGGATTCGGGAAAGCTCATTTGGCAATCACAACAACTGCCACGTCCTTATCTACTATATTCGCCACTGGATCGTCGATAGCCTCGGTCCTGACCGAACAGAACCGTAATTACTGCGTGAGGTTTACTCAAAACTGCCGTTATTCACAGGTGCGGATTTTGATTGGGTTTTTATATTCGTGACTCAAACAACACAGTCAATGTTCACAATAGAACTATTAAAAGTGCGCCCTACTCGTTAATGCCGGAATTCGTGATTTTTTGCAATTCACAAATTGATGCCAGGTTAGTATTTTTCGTCGTCGCATTCTCTCACAATATTTTCAGATTCACATTAGTTGCGACGCCCACACCTAGTGGCGATTCGTCGCCAATTCATTTGACATATCTGGTGCCGAGCGGTGCTTTGTTCACCGTCTGGTCGATATGAGCCATAGGGGATCTCCAGGTCTGCCTGGCTCTCGGAAAGTAGCGCATTCTTCTTATGAAATCAAAAAATGATCACTATTTTTCTGATCCACATCATTTGCAACGCTCATATCTGGTGGCATTAGGTGGGCTTTGTACCCGTATTCACCATCTGGCTAATGTAAGACACTTGAGAACCCCCTTTATCAGGCTTACCTAGGAAATCGGCGTATCAGCTCTTGCAACATAGGGAACAAACAAGGAGCCGAGTGCAAATGAACGATCTACAGAGCAATCTTTAACACGGCAGGTACGGATATCCTCGATTTCATCTATCGGTTCTGAAACAGGGGTCGCGCTGTCATTTTGTAGTGTGACCATGGATGTTCGTCAGCATCCATCAGCAGTTGCGCACTCCTGTCGTACCTGTTTTGAAAAGTATCAGATAAGCACGCTCTGTCACTTCTGCACCGCATCGACATACCGCATGAAGACCTATCTTCATTTCTATTAATATTACTCCACTCAGTGCCTCTACAATTATAAAACTGAAGACAAACAATGGCCCGCCCTTGGTAGATGCTTTCGGTCACACATCTGTCAAAACGTCACTAGCGCACACGCCCTGTCGGCGCCCACCTCACAGCGACTGAATGTATTGGCTGCAGCACAGAGACGGAATAAGTTGGGCCTTCCAGCGCGTATGTATCCAATGAGGCCGTGATCCTTCTGATGACTATGCTGAACTTTAATACCACATGTATATTTCGGGACGCTTCCTAGCAGCCCTGGTATTGCACCACGTTGAGCAGTGGACATTGCGGAATACTCCGACCAAGGCGACCGGCTTTACTCACTCACCGACAATAAACAGAAGCAATGAATAGCAAGTTGCGACCGCTGGTGAATCAATTATAAAGATATTTGTGAATGCATTACCAATTTTCAATGCATGATCAATATTGTACTAGGGTGGTCTGGCGCAGGTTCTCGGGAGTGCCTGGCGCAGTGGCAGGAGTCCTGGTTCGTAGTCGGTAAGCGCTGTATCGTACGATCACGGCCTGTCCTCGATAGAGCCGCAGCCTGCCGCTCTACAGATCTCTCTCGTAGTCTATGCCCGGTCTAACGTGCATGGCTGCGTACGTCTTAACCGTGTACAACCACGCACTGGACCCTGCCAGTGCACAAAGCATGGGCAAGGGCCCGCTAGGGGGGCAACGGTTCACATGGCCTAAAATAAAATAGTGGCCTGAGGTAGCTTTCACGTTCCTTACTGGGGACTCCCTTGGCTTAGATGATGCTCTGAAGACTGAGCCTAAATCATGTTCTGCGGCGGCAGTATGCTGTCGAATCTGCACAAATATTATTTGTCCCCCAAAATAAATTGTTAAAATAGTACAACACTATTAACCCACAACAAAGCTTATATTAGTATTCATAGTGTTTCATATACTAGCTTTTCTTCTGAAATGACCGCAGAACAAACAAACTACTGACGAGCCCGAGCTTGGTGTTTGCTTGTGAGCCGCGCTACCGAAACAAGAAGGTTGTAAGTGAGCCTAAATTTAGTCGTATTTGTAATTAATTAGGAATTTGAAATCCCACTGCACAACCGTCCGCCGTCGAGGACAGCGAGCTCGAGCGTTAATGTTCACCCAATAGTTTAAATTGTTTCTGGAAAAAAACTACACATATATGAGATACCTTGAGCGTGTTTTGTAAAAACAGTACTATACTAGTGCAGTATTTTTTCGGGGGGTTATTTTTTCGGAGACACAAATAAGATTCCACAGCATAGGCGTGTCGTCCGCCAAACATGCCCTCGCTTATCAAGTACTGCCACCACACCAGTGACATTCATGATCGGCGTCTTCCTCAAACCTCACAGCCCTTACAGCACTTTAGACGATTATCGAGAAGAAGATGATCTCGTGCTCACCTTGAGCCGTGGCATGATAATAAGATAAAGACCTCTTTCTCAATACGAATGAATCGACTTGACGCTTAATAAATGTCATCCAGACTCTCACTCAGTACTTCTTGACACTTTTCTTGTGGCCGGCGAACTTTTGTTGACATCTTTGGCCTGCTGACTAGATCTGCAGTTGAACATTGCCCTGGTTTAGCCACAATTTGTCCCCTCTACGACCGAGTCTGCGTTCATACGGAATGCCTTCTTTCCGATTGCATGGTAAGTCAAGATGGTCTCATGTATAATATTATTATTAATGGTCCATGGCGCATTTTCCCCGCAGCGATCGCCGCGTACTTATATGCACAGTTGACGATTTGTCTTTTTGCCATATTCTTCAATCGAGTCATCTTGCGACCCTTCCTCCCCACATTATCTGATACGTAACTGGCACGCGACCCGACTACTGGGATTGTGTATTACGGACGTTGCCGCAACCGCACAACTACTTCCGCAACTTGAGTCTCGCCTCAGATAATAACTTCCTCCGTTTCACGGACTTTATAGAATCATACCAAGGTCTTTGATTGTCTTTGTTTTTACAGCTAACTTGACGCTGTGGTAGTTCGTTACTCACCACCCTGCTCTCAAACATCGAAACCCGCGACTGTCGCGCCCCACCGATTTATCAGGACTTTCTCCCTCACAATATATCTTTCAAACTCAAATTGGATAGATTGCGCTTCAAAGCAAGTGCATATAGGTATATATAATATGCTGTGAGTCGGCAAGTCAGATGAAGACCGTTTATTGCTAACATGAAGAGATACTCGGACATACGTGATCTTGGCGTGCTGAGGGCCCAATCCCTGACTCGGCGACTATTGGAAGTTTTTGGATCGCCAGCGTGGTCCTCTTGAATAATGCGCCACCTCCTGTGCCCATGCCAATTTCAGCTAAACATAGGCCGTTTTGGCAAACTGAATATCCTCGGACCTACCACTTGGCAGTTTTATACTACCGATCCACCGTTTTCACTAGGCCAACGTGTCTAGCGCTCACCTTGACGCTAGAAACAGAACTGTGGCTCTCACGTTTTGCGCGCTTCTCAAGTTCTGGTTCTATATAATGTGCGGCGGATTTGCGAATGATGGGATATTCAAAGGCAAGAAGGTCGATCCCTTTGTGTGTTCTGCAGGTTTTCTGGTGACCTTACGTGGCATACAACAAACTTGCGATAACGTTTTGTCAGAGGGCTATATATATCAAGCGGGCGCTCGATGCTGCCCCCCGTTCGGCTTGAGAATAGGCTATTTTGAGTTGGAATGGTTGCTACACTTGTGGATCAAATCGTGCAATCGAACTGGGTTTCTTGTTCTCGTTCGCGGATAGTATGCCAATGGTGGTTGAGAGTGATAAGCGGAAATAACTTTTTTTGTCGTTCTCGCTGGACATGCTAATTTTCCCACTTCTTCGGGTCATCCAGGGACACCAGGAACAGCCATCTTTGGCATCGCAAATTTCTTGGGCGACAAGTCTCGAGGATTGTCTCACTACATACCATCCAATGATCACACAGGAGCCAGAGATAAGGCATTTTTTATGTATACTATAACCTTTTAAATATCTTGGATTAATAATCAACATGTCATAGTTTCGCGGGATTCGACCACCTAGGGCTGCGCCTCTGCGGAAGAGCGAACGGAAGGAATACGTTAATTTGATTTCAATTGTCAAATCCTGTGCGCCATACCTCCGAAAAAGCCGCCAGTCCCTCCTACATTAACGTCAGAGGGAGTAACGATGAATACTGCATACTCCATAAGACAAATATGACGTGACGTGACGTACTTTGATATTTGCTCCGTGGTACAGACGTTTACTCACGAGACTCATTGCGTGCGTTTGCACAGCTTCCTCGAAATGGTGTTTTTGTGCGAGTACGAGGCCTTCCTTTGAACTCTGTACCGAGTCAGGGGAGTTTACGGCTATCTGGCGCGCAATGTCCAAAGCAGTAGGTACAACGGCCGACTTTTCGACGACGATGTTGACACTGCGGACCGGAAGTATACGGATGAGTGTCAAGAAGCTGTCTCTGTGACTGGGCGGCGATTGTAGGCTTGACTCACAAACGAAATCTGTCTCTTGCCTGGACAGCAGTGATGGTATTTCCCAAGAGCAGCATCTCAGAAGCAAGCTGCGCCACGAGATTTTCTCAGTAAGCGGAGATACCCTGAGTTATTCACGCCGAAGCGATACCTGATGGCCCGCAACTCTCCCTAACCTGGGAATAACTGCAGGCAAACGAATCACCGATCAGCGAAGTCTGTACGCCCGCCCCCCGCTTCAAGAAGAGGAAGCCTGAAATGGAAATAGAATGACTGATGCGGCGTTCACTCACCTCCTTGTGCAGCTAACACACCACGCTTAACTTCAGGAAGTGCGAACACGGCGTCTTCGCTTGCGATGACGATATCGCAGTTTAGTATCATTTCAACACCGCCGCCATAAGCCGAGCCGTTTACTGCGGCGATCATAGGTTTGCATGAGGTGTGCCGGCGCGAGATAGATGCAAATCCGTGCACAGAAGAAGCCACGTTTTCTTGTTCATTCGCCGTGCCGCTTGATTGATCGTGAAGCCAGCTGGTGCGAAAATGAAGGGTCAGGAATAAGAGGTGGTGAGTATTATTCTTACGCTTTAAGGTCGGCTCCTGCACAGAAAGCGCGTCCTTCGCCCGTTAGGACCACTACCCTTCAAGTAGGAGAGGTTGAACAAGATTAGTGATGGGCTGAGTGACGGCACCTACCACAAAGAAGATTCATCATCAAACCAATTTAAAATGGCAGCTATATCGGTGGAAAGCTGAAGTGACATGGCGTTGAGGTGCCTCGGACGGTTGAGTGTCATAAGCATTACATGTTCTTGAGGGAA
Organism: Suillus decipiens; assembly: GCA_016695475.1. Classification (NCBI taxonomy): domain Eukaryota; kingdom Fungi; phylum Basidiomycota; class Agaricomycetes; order Boletales; family Suillaceae; genus Suillus; species Suillus decipiens. The sequence continues at coordinate 38,923 of MU173020.1, forward strand.
AGAGACTTTGAGCTCCTCCGAATGAGAAGGTGGGCGCAACGCTAGCGAGTTCCAGTTTGAGGACATGATAAAAACCGTTGGTATGTATGTAGTACACAGCTACTGCGCTGCACAGTAGACTCGGATGAAGTCGGATTTGGCTACTACCAGATGGGAAAGAAAGACAGGAGGCGCTTAAACCTTTCAAGACGAAACATCACACCCGAATTCAAACCGAATACGAACCGAATTTCTATAGGGCCTTGAAATAACCGTATAACCGTATCACGATAATAGTTGGTGAGGTCACATGAAGCGAAATTATTCGTGAACTAGCTTATTATGCCGACAAGCACGACGGAGGGTGATTCGGGAAAGGACGGCCGAGTCTGCCTATTCTGTAACTGCTGTACTAAAATAATGATGGGCGTAGGGCATGACAAAGACGCACCTTGAACAACGTTGACAACCCTCTTACAATTCGGTTCACGATAAGTTGCGGATAGTTCGGCGAAGATGGTAGAGAAGAGGTTGGATCCGAATCCGCGATCAGTATTCTTCTCTAAAAGTTGCCAAATGCAACAGTTTTCTCCCTTCTTCCCCACACCCGTCAGCGGAACAACAAGCATCTGATCAGAGTCCGGATGACACGTGTCTTCCACAGTTCATCATGGGTGCCCACGTGGTGGTTGGTTGGAACAGAGTCAGCGACTTCATTTCCGATGTAGATTGTTGTTCGCATCAGTGGTGACGCATGCTGCGATGAATAGGTACTATTCGTTTGAGACGTGTTACTGACGTTTCAGGACCGTTAACGGACCGGGAAATAATGATGGATGTTGCAGTAATAGCGCAATAAGTCATACATACAAGGCAGACGGCAAAATTATGAGGCTAAAGTGTCCTGCCACCCCGAGGAATCCGCATAGGTCGTCTGCCTAACCTGCTCCCTGCTCCTTGATCCTACAACTGCGCTGAAACATTGATGACTAAGTGCTTTTATGCACTGGGTGTAGATGTATGTTGATACAATGCGATAAAACAGATGCGATCGAGAGTTGAATTACGACATGGAGAGAGTGATGATCGATGACGGAGAACAATGGTCTAGGATGAGACAATGAGACATTGAATGAACAATAAGAAAGATGACTTACGAGCAAAAGGGAATAAATATAGCGAAAAACAAGACGTAATCATTGCGTGTGTGTTCAGCGGAAGGGACAGCTGGGCGAGTGAGATCCGCGCCAGCCACAGTGGCAGCACTGAGGTGCATTGAAGTTGTAGCAAGAGTCATCATCAGATGAGATGCGCATGGAGACGGGAGTGGTATGAGAGTTGCGCGTGCATCGATGGGAATCAGTATGTGATGATGATGATGATGATGAAGAGTGCTCGAATGTCTTTGAGGACATGGTAGTAGCAGAAGTAGAAGGGTGCATTGTGTTGTAAGAGAGTTGGTAAGTTGAATGATTTGAGAGAAAGAAAAAAGCTCCACCTTTTATGCGTTTTCATTGTGGCAGCCGGTGATACTTCCGTTATCGGCTTGCATAGACATAGACCAAACGCATCCGACGGCCAAGAGTATACTTGCGGGTTGTGGCGTCACTGATGAACCAAATCTGTAATCAGCGTTAAACCAAAAAGGAAATCGGGCAACTTTGGTTGCCTGAGAGCGACTTCGTTATGGATGACCCCTCGAAGAAATCATGAATAAAGTAATTTCGTACATCAATTTCCTTGAGCGCTCACAGTCAGGGCATCCCATTCACCACGATAACCTTTCGAGGCCATGTTGCACCGGATCCCTGCTTTTGGTTCCCACCTGACTTTTTGACACGATAACGTACCAAGTACTACAAACAGGCATCTATATCTAACTCAACTTGGACATGTTGCTTGTTCAAGTGACACAGCAATGGCACCGAGATCTGGCAGTGTCTGTGTGGCAGATTATACATCATTTTTAATCTCAATTATACAGGTCTTCAATATCCTCAGCGACTTATGACGCGCTCTCACACGTTTCGGCACCCGTTCGAGGAACTCGCGGCTCCTTTTCCTCGACGTGTCTCCTACGTTTAGAACGACCCACTTACTCGATCCCGATCGCGTGGGGGGATTAAGACCAGGAACATGATGTGACCGTTCCTGCATAGCGCTATATTGGCAATCTCGTTATTATTGACTAGTCGTAAAGACAGAACTCAACTGGAAGTCTTTAATATACAGGTATTCATTCCATTCGGCTTTTTTTTCCACGTCTGAACGATTCCGTGTCTACGCATCCCAAGAGTTTTTCGTTGGCAATGCCGTAGGCTCCAATCACTGACTATTACACCCGAATTCCAGAAACAAATTCAATTCAATTCAATTCACCCCACCATGTGGGTGGTCTAGCTTCAATGGGGCTATGCGCACTTTATGAATCAGAAACTAATTATCATGCCCTATGCCAAAGTCTAATTCAGTTGATTTGGAGCGTCAGTTGGCCCAAGGCACCCTGTGACAGTCAACCACCTCGTGTTGGTATCCAAGCTGAATTTCACATATTCTTAGTACGGGAGGTATTATTCCCTCAATCTGAAACAATCGGCCACTAACTTGGCACCCAACTATCATCTCCATCTTTGTGCACAGCCGGCCAAATTCAAGACCCGTAGCGCAGGTTACTCGGGAGGAATCACACATGTAAACATAGTATTATCGAAACAGAAGGCAAAACAAGGTTCCGGGGCGATCGGTCAAGATGCCATCAAGCCTTCTCAGGCCTTCAAAGGCACTTTGCACCGGTTATAATGCGTTTAAACGCGAACTCTTCCCAGACTTCCTCTCCGTTCCGGAATAACTTCCAGGGTTTGATTGTATCACCGGTATCGTGCTGTGATCATCGTTATGAACGACTAGTAGATAACCACCCACTGGGAAAGCATGATGTAAAAAAAAAACATGCTGCACTGATAACGAAAGTATTACTTACAACGTTCTCGATCTCCATCACGCCTTCCACTATCTTGATCCTCCTACACTGCCTCCTTTCTTCGGCATGTCAGCATACCACTCTGGGACCTCATTCGCCTTCGGAATCGCTCGCTTCCTAAGTTCTTTGATCTCCCTTTCTTCTTCCGCATCTCGTTGTCTTCGGCGTTCCTCTTTTGCTCGTTGAATATCCTCTTCCTTTATTCGCACCATTTCGTCGAATTTCTCCCTCTCTCTGGCACGAATTTCCGTGTTAAACACTATCGGTGGTGCGGGAACTATCGGCATGATGTGTTCCTTGCGCCACGCAAGTGACGCTTGGTGAGCCTCGTGTAGTACCTTGAAATCGGGCACGCCATGCCTTTGTCGGTGCCCCCTTTCCTCGCTAACCGACCCATGCTTCTCAAACTCAGCCTTACGCGCTTCAACGCGAGCGTCCACATGAAACGTAAACGCAATAGGCTTTGTGATGTTGGCAGGTGGCAACGTGATACTCTATCGTTCAGATAACAATCACATATCAAGCCACGCAAAAATAATATTGAATGAGCGCACATAAGACGAGGATTCCGTTAATTAATCACGTACCGTCTTCTCGAGAGGTGGCATAAGGCCAGGTCTAGATGGTCTTGACCGTTCAAGCCTCGTAACTACCGCAGATTTCTTGCTGACCACATGTCCCGCATCAAAGTGGACCCGGGAACTGCCCGATGTTCGGCTTTGTGATGCGACCGAAAGACTAGTCGAGACTCCCTCATGTCCCTGAACATTTTTGTCTTCCTCCTTGCAGATCGTCCGACTGCCTAGGTACGATGATGCAATCAATGTGGACGGCAACTGTCGCTGGAAGTTCTGTCTGGGTTTATACTTCGTTCGCGCGCTTGGAAAGTTTGACGTCGGATACCGCGAATTCCGACTGATAAGCACTGTGTTGGCGGGCGTGCGGTTCTTCTGGGTGGATGGCTGAAGGACTTGGCTGGATGACCCTGCCGAAATAGTCAGGCCACTCTTAGCAACGGCGTTTTGTGGCAATGGCTTCGCCTTGAACTTCTTGCTGCCACTTGGCTGTTGAGAAGCAGAATCTTCCTCGGTGGCCGGGCGCTTCCTCGCCGGCCTCATGGGCGATAGCTCCCGCCTTGCTGTGCATAAATGACCGGGGGAGCTAGCTTGTGTGTGATACTTCTGCGGTGAAATTTCTGAAAGCCTCAATAGGTAATCGTTACGACTCGAATTGTCCGGTGAACATGGGGCATCCACAATGTCGACCACAGACGGAGGTTGAGTTTCGATGTCTTCTTCTGTTCTAGCAACACTAGTACCCGTACCTGCTGTGAAAGAATTTTCGGTCCTGGGATTATAGATACTACGGAATCCAAGTGATAGTATTTCCAAGAAAGGTGGCCGGGGATCATGTCAGATTGAACCGTAATTCCCGATTGCGACCATCATTATACAGAAAGAGAGAAAGAAGAATAGAAGAACCACACAAGGTACAACTGATTAGTTCCAGTGCAAATGCAGTGAAATGTGCATCAGCAAACGTACCTAATCGATGACATCAACTTTTGACTGTAAGACACGAGGCGCTCAGCCACCCGCCCGGTCATGCTTTGACTAGTGTTCGAGACCATATTAAGGCTATCACCGCTCGCACATGCGGGTGACACTTGTACTTCGGTTTCTATAGCCACGTCTCCTGACTCGGACGTGCACGTAGAAGACAACTGCACAGTCGGTTTGACAATTGAAGTTAGACCAAGTTTGTCAGCTGTGGACATAGGAATCCTGCTTTGCGTCACTAGCTTCGTCTTACGACCGCATTCTACCGCCTACCACAGGATGGTGAGCTCATACTTATTGCAAATGGGAGTCAGCTTACAGAATTAATTCTTGTCCTCGGCTTTAACTTTGAATCTGGTGCTGCCGTAACATTTATCACAGACGATTGCGCCACCGCCAATGGTTGCACATGCAAGGGGATATCATAATCATCGTTGAGAGTCCCCACTTCTGCGCGCAAGGATTCCAAGCGCTCCTCGGAAATGGCGGGCCCATCAAGCACTATCTCCTTAAGTTTAGATGGATGGAGCGACATTTGTTTCGCCTTGACAGGGCTCTGACGTTTGGACGGTAAAGGTCTGTGGTCATTCTTCTGGTGTGCTGATAAACTTGGACTAGGTGACCTCGATGGCGATAATAGTCGTGATGTGGCTTTCGGTGTGACGTCACTAAACTTCAATTTTCCGCGGGCTGGAGTAGGAGCAATGGTGGCAAAACTGGCGCCGCCAGCTCCGCGCAGAAAATCAAGATCACTGCTGTTATCTGCAAGCAGAAACTCCGCGGATGAGGAATCGGCGGGGATCTGGAAAGAGACAGATGTGTCTGGGAGGTCTTGTAAGCGTCTTATGCTTGGTTTAACTGTTGGCGGCATGGTGCGTGCAGACTTGTGACCTTCAACGGTTCTAACGTGTTTCGTCGGGGGAGAAGGAGAAGGCGTGTGAATTATTGCTGACGCGTCAACAACACGTGCACTTGATTTGACGCGACTGTGACAGCCACAATAACAGCGAGTGACAGACCGTCACGAATAATAACTGTCTCTTAATCGATGTCAACTCCAGACTCCTGAGCAATTCAGGTTTACTTCAATCAAGCAAAGTTTCTGTATCTGCCATCAATGTTCGGGGTTTACATAAGGGCCTGCCCATTCTGACGTCTCGGTCCATGTCAATGAATTTCTTCTCAGACGAATGAATCTTTCCAGAACAACCTGTTTGCTCAATCGCGGCGACATTCCAGTCATATACTAATGAATTTCTTATCAGATGAATAAATTTTTTCGGAGCGGCCTGCCTGCTCAGTGACATCCAAGTCCGTGCCAATGAATTTCTTCTCAGACGAGTAAAACTTTCCAGCTCAGCTTGTTGATTCCTCACAGCTTCATTTGTCTTTTTTCAGATTTGAAGATACACAGCTCTCACCGGTAGGGTTCTCACATATATGGCGCGATTTAGCTTGTGTCTATGAGGCACTGCCCGTTTCCGGGAGGATTACTCTTGCTTTCACGGCCTATTCAAAATCATCTTAGGTGTTAGTACGACTCCAAATCTGTAACTCAATCTTTCTTGTGTGTCGGACATCACCATGATAGTTTCACACTCCATGAACACGTCGAAATTTGGAATTCCCAACATGCCTCCAAAACCGGCCAATTTTCTGGCACTGCCGCGAACGACAGCGACAAGCAATGCTGCGCGTGTCTTCTGTTGATGTCCTTTTACCCTGGATCCAAATTTTTAGACGTTGTCTTGGCGTGTATCGCTCCGTCTCACAGTGAGTAATTGCCATAACTATGAGATAAATGCTAACGTTCACATCGAATCTCGAATCTTCCTTCCCTCGAGTCCTTATCTTGTCAAGATCAGATACCGAATCAATATTCTTACGTCCAATTCCCACCTTTCCCCGCACCGCGGTACCACATTCTCACATTCCAACCATATGACACTGTTGAGCGATAGACATTCACGTCTCCGACAAATGTTCCCGACAGGAATATGTCCCTGCTTAGCCGTTCCGTCTCTCCTTCCAGCGTCCTGTTCCTAATATGCGATATCACCGGGTTTAGTTCGCACGAGCCAGCAACTTCTCCCAACTTCCTTTCTCCACGAACGCATCTTACCCCGCAATACAATTCACATGCCTACCATTCTTTGTCACCGCAAGGCTCGCGGGCCAATCTTTGTCCGCCGATGTCGCTGACCGAACACAACGACGATCACTAGGTTGTCTTCTTCCCGTAACCAAACTCCTTTTGCAAGTGTGGTACATTTGTCAAGGCTTTATCCTCCTTTGTGGTTTTTCTTGGCTTTCACCGGTTCCCTCGCACGTCCCTCTTCCGATCTGTAGGTAATGTGACTAGAACAGGAATCGACGAGGGAGTTTGACGCTGACATGTTGCATATGGTGTGGTCACTTGCTCCATCCAGGCACCGAGAATGAAATTCGACCCCAGCCATGCGTTTGCTCTCAATTCAAAAATAGTTTAATGTTATCCTGACTGAGCCCAAGTGGCGTCAGCTCTCGGAATTGTCTGACATCATTTCGCTTCGAATGTCCGAGTACTTCGTGAGTCCGAATGGCTTATTTCCGTTTTGCTAGTCAGCAAGACTGACTCTTTTGTGGGTTAGCAACCAAACTTTAAGAAATATAGCAAACTTAGAGGAAATCGAGCGCAGGGTCGAGTGCTTTGGACGGCTCAGAGCTTGTAGGACAAGGACACCAAAAGGACACTATATGCATTTTTGTCTAGTTCTTGTATTTGCGTTTGATGGAGGTAATTCGAGCTTCGGGCAGGTGACAGATCTGATCATACTGCCTCGTCAAAGAAGGCTCGACCAATATCATATATGGCACTTGTATAATCATATACCCAAACCTTGCTGGTACACCGTTCTGCACCGAGTTTTGTTTACATGCGATCAAGAGGGTGCCTATCTACTTCGCTGATGTGGATGTCAAGCTGGTACTTCTCAATCTCGATCCTTTCTTCCCGCGACAATCCATCGGACGACTCGTCCCGTGCAAGTTCGGAGAGTGTATCCAAAAGCTTCTTTGCCAGAACAGGGAGATATCCGCGCTCGGTGTTTGTATGGCCACCTTGACATCATACGTTCAGTGACGAGACTCCCGTCATGCATGCTAGTCAACTCACATAGTATGACGTATCGACCCCTCGCAACCGCTCCAAGGACGTCATGCTGTAGTCACTGTTAGGATCGCACAAACGGAAGAGGAGTCTAGCCCTACATGTTGCATTTCCCCCGTGAAATACACATCAGCATCAACCCCCGAAAATAACGTTCCTCCAGCACCAGCACAGATTGCAACCGACTTTATCGATTTTTGAACTAGTGGCCTTCCTACGTCAACTGTACGTTCATTATATCAGATATTCGTGATAGGCACGGGAGATGCGCAGTAAACCTTGTGACAAAGAAAGATGCTTCTTTACTCTCTGGACAAGTTCCTCAATAGGAATCGGTTCGTCCAGAGTCACGATCCGGCCTGCACCGCCTGCTTCTCCCTTGACTTCTCCCAGAATGTTGACTTTTGCAGTGGCTTTTTGGGGACCCATGACACCTTCTGCAAGCCAGTCGTTGATACCACCCCAAGTCGCATCGAGACTTGAATGAGGGCAGAAGACTGACGTCCCTGCGGCTGAGAGTTTAAGTAGGGATGCTTGTAGTGGGTTTGACAATGTGAGAGAGGTAATGGGTTGAAAGAGGGGTGGGTGGTAGGTTATCAACAACGCTGTAGGCACTTTTAATGTCTCCTCGAGGACAGCAGTAGTCAGGCTAGAGGAGCCTTGTCACTACATATCGCATGTTGATTGCAAGGCATTCCTTGCTGATCCGTCCCACTTACTCGATCGTCAATACTACACGCTTTGCATCGGATCTTGGGACGGGAGATTCTGTGTGGCACTGAATAAGTAATAATCGAGCTTTGATGTATGGGATGTTTACCTATGATTAGGCCTACCTGCCAAACGTGTCAGATCACCGTATCAGACAACGTTACGGATGAATAGTACAAACTTTATCCCATGGTTCAGCAAGCCGGAGCGGAGCGATTCGTTCCAATGCCTTGCACACGCTTTTCACTACAATAGACATTCCTGCAAGGCTCGTATGGCACTACCCACACCGAATAACACGTTCGAAAGTTAGTTATTTAAAAACCAACCTTGAATGAAGCACGCAAGCAATTCAGAGTATTGTGGTTGGTTATGTGGCAGCGAGCGCTAGCTATAAATTGTGAGCCGAAACCCGACGTGGTCACTTGCTGACAGTTGGACTGCTGAGGACACGCTGATTGCCGGAGGATGGATATGTTCTCTCAAATCTATAGAACTGTCTCATCTAGACTTCCCTCCTTATCCAGTTCCGCTCGCACACCATCAGCATCCAGAATGAATCCGAAGGAAATCCAGGAGTTTGTTGAAGTAATTGATGCTGCCGGCCTCCGAGTCAATGCCACATTTTACTAATGCCTCGTATTTTCACAGAACAACCTCAAAGATAACGGCCTCGTCGTCTTCATCCGGACTTCACCGCCGTGCTACTACTGTCAGCAGGCTCTCCGCTTCTTGCAAAAGTATCCGGAGCTTAATGGTAAATCAGTCGAGTAGGTGATTCGCTCGATCGTGATGCCCACCATCTTGACAAGTGTGCACAGCCTTAGCGAAACCGGCGAGCAGCAGGCTATTATCAAGTATCTTGGCAGCCTCCCAGGTTCTGCGTCCACATATCCTCGGGTTTTTGTTAGTGAGTTACCAATCATTTAGCTTTTCTTGCCTTTTCGGTGATGCTGATGCCGTGCTCTTGTAAAAGACAAGGAACTGATTGGCGGTATGGTCATGTTCCTTACCTGGCTGATTCCATCTGATTTTTCCCCTTCAGGTTATTCCGATTTGGAGGATTTGGGCGCATCTGGTGTAAAGGACATTATCCAGAAGGTGTGAGGTTTTTAATGAAAACCGAGGATCAATACAGTTCCGAATGATTAGCTCAGTGATGTCGTACAAGTTGTAACATTCAATGGTAATGAATTTCAGAGAGAGGCAATGTATCTTGAGGATTGATTGGCATGCCGCGTACGAGATTCATATTCCTGTGACCTACCAGTAGTACAATCTCCTCGGTAATGAGTGAGCTTGGACCCTGGTCTGCTGTTGCTAACCTAACTTAAACCTAACACAGGCACATGACAGTCGATACGCTAGCAGGAAGAAGGCTTTTGCATCATGATCAGGGTCTTATATTGCACATGGAAATGTCAAGATAAACCAACACCTTAACTAAGACTTGTTGTAAGCCTCGGAATATTGTATTTGCACCACCGGTCTATTATTCAAACACGGAGTAATCGAATCAGAATTCCATCAAGTGTAGGTTGCTCGCCGTGATCAAATCGGTTAATTCGCTAGTCGCCATCTCCACCGGGTTAAACTCGCGCCTGCCTTTGTCGATACACCGCGGGCTAAAAGAAAATCACTTACGTTCTCAAAGGAACGCTCTAGTGTATCACCCTGATGCCGGGTGTCAAGCGCATCATCTATCTCGTATTCAGATATGAGTGGCTAGCGTAGACCCTTATGACGGCAGCCCCAACGTTGCGCGCTGTAAATGAAATTGAGGGGACACGTTCGATTTTAATCAGCACGGTAGGCTCTAACAAAATTAAAGAAATATTTTACCAGCTGAATTATGCTCGCACGTTCCGTCGGCGGGAGCATGTTGATCTGGTCTGGTGTCATAGCTATGACGCGCATTATCATAGCCTGTTTGTGGGCTGTCGGAATGTGTAATATGGCGGAATTGGGTTTTTCGTACCTTTTGCTCCTCGGGGATTGATGCCAGGGCATCTGGAATTATACCACCACCAACGGGGGCTTGTTGCGGCGTGTTATATCCTCCTTGCACACCATATTGGGAGGGCGCTCCATAACCGAAATTTTGCTGTGGAACCTGCCCGTGTCCATTGGGATAATGAGGAGGCGTGGGTGAATGTGGTGGCACGTGCGGCGGCGTTTGCGACTGTGGCGTTGGTGTACGGTACTGCTGTAGATGAGGTGGTATTGCAGAAACAGGTTGGATGGCAGGCGCCGTCGACGGGCCTGGAGTCTGTTGTTGCGGTGGCTGGATCGATGCCGAATAGGCCGTGAGCGTTTTCTGGAATTGCCAGTTCATCAATCTGGCGGTTTCCAGGTAATGAATTTGAATACAGCGTACCTGCAGGACTTGTACGTCTACAGCATTCATTTTCACCATCAGACCGATAAGGGCATATGCGATTTGCGGTGTGGACGCGAGGATAGCGCGTGCTTGCTCTGGAGTTGTTTTCTGGAAGTCGCGTGATGAGTTAGTAGGTGTAATAGCTGTTAGCACTGACCTTGAGCGTTAACAGCAACTCAATGAGCTGCTCTTCTTGCCCAGACATTGGGTTCTAGGGCTGCGATGTAGCGGCAATTAACGCAACTGGTAGTGTCAAATCACTGGTAACAGCATTGGAATTTGGCGAGTACTGGGACTCGTTCAATGATGACTAATAATAAGCGTCAATGTGGCCCAGTGGCGGCTGGGCACACTGGCTAGTGGCTAGCAGCATCGACACCACCACTATTAGTACTTACTGTGACTTCGAAACTTCGCGCTTTAGCTTCAGTTCTTAAAAGAGAGACCGCTTTTATGGTGCCATCTTAATGGCCACCCCCTCATCGAACGTCTGGCGCAAATTTGCTAGATTCTTTGCACTGTTATTCAAAACTTCACTTCGCCGAACATGCTATACATTACGAATTTTCTATGCCCTGCTCCGTAGGCTGGGAAGTATGCGTTTTCGCACCTACTTTGCTGGAACACCCCAAGAAGAGTTGCGCCCTGCAATATGTGCAAGCGGCTTACCTGCGATCCACATCATACCCCAGACGGATGTCAATCAGCCTGGTGACCGATCACGCTGTACACTTGCAGTACCAATGGACATTGCATCTCCGCAACATCCATTGTACCTGATGCCACCTTCATACCTCAATTCCAGAAATGGCTTTGGCACAGGGACTGTAGATGATGTCCGAGTGCCAAACACTAACGTCGACAATGGACAACTTGAAGGTTTCCTGGAAGTGAACTCGTCAACAGGCGAGCTGCAATGTATCTTAGGGCATTGTGCGCCATCCGAGCGTATCACACTAGCATCAATCATACCGACCGACGTCAAACGCTATGACAGAAACATTAGAATGTAAGACTATCACTTATCCTTGGAGAGATGTTGACGTAGTGACGCTGTCACGGAAGGAAATGGGTTGAACCGAATCAGATCGTCATCACTCCGAAAGACAACAAGTATGTGGAGTATGTACACATTCACAACAGTTTCTGTATCCTGTCATCTTCATATTAAACGCATCTAGGGAGGTGCAGTGTGGATGGCACGATTTCGTGCACCCGGAAGGTCCCAGAGTTTATTATCACCATGAGACAGTTAGCACGTGTCCTGAGATCGATTTTTCGAAATGCTCATCCACTCTATAGAGAGTTTTCACGGATGCAGACATGCGCCCAGGAAAGGTCGATTCAAAGAAGTTCTTGGCCATAGCTAAAGCCCTCAATGATTATGCAAAGAGTCAGCCAGACGTACAGGCCAGGATCAGTGATGAAACGGAATTGGTACTCGAGCTTGGCTGCGAAAAAGATAGTGCCCACAGCATCAAATCTTGTGGCTACTATTTCGTCGATCACGTGGAGAGAATGATATTTTGGGCACATCCGTATATCTGCGAACCAGATGGTGAGATTCTGTTCAACGTCAAGGCAGCCAAGAAACGCAGTCATATAAGTGGGTGGTTCACCATTATTTGGATTACCCTTAAACGCCCATTTTTAGAATATTCATTGGAATCGCAATATTGGCCAGTGCTCTCCAAGGGATTGGTACGTTGCGTGAATTTTTTCAATCAACTTTGCTGACTTGCACATAAAAGCATGTTAGTGACGCTGATAGTTTTCTAGGTATCACTGCGAGCTTTATCCTCACAACCGATACCTTTCGAGACAAATCTTTGAAGAACTGAAGGAAATCATTATCCATGCAAACGCAGGTAGGCCACGTGGTCGCCACTTAGTGAAGAACGGAGTCTTACTCTGATTATAGAGACGATCACTTCGGATACGTCGTTGGCCCCTTTTGATGGCAATGAGCTGGCGAAGATGCTGGATCTGATGGACCGTGTTGAAGGTGAGGCTTTATCCAGGTAGGTTCGACCCAGACTGAATGCTCGAGCAGGGAGCATCGATAAAATGCATGCTCATTCCGTATGCGTTGTAGGCGAGTTTTTTTACATGGATGGTAACCATATATTGAACTATTCCTTACAGCTCGGTTCATGAGATTGTTCAGTACGGATCCATCCTTCGATTCACGCAAAACACTGATGACGCCCAGCCAGGGTTAAATACGCAAACTTTTGCGGACAACCTGGCGCGCGCGTTGACGCCGACAGATCCATCTATTATAAAGAGGGTCACGAGCGCGAAACGCTCATCTTTAGGCTCTCCAACCTAATCCTTTGGTATGGTCCACGCAAACACTATAAACGGATACAGAGAGTATGGGTCGATGAGATCATCAATGCCCCACGCTGGAAAGACTTTATCACGCAACTTGATGCTGAGTGGAGGGGGTTCACGCTCTATGTAAGTGCTTAACATATATTGAGTGCAGATGAAGACTTAGTGTCGATGGAGTCCACTGTTATGTTGGCCGTCAATGTCAGTTTCCTTGCAGTGCCTGGCGTCTACGTCACCCCGCAGACGTCGTGCAGCCTCGCGGTATACATGTCAGCTCTTTGTGCTGCGGGTTCACTTGTGGTTTCCGTGCTACTTGTCGACCAATGCCAAGACTATCAGAATGCCGAAGGCGGGGTATGGGTTCTTTTTTCAGTTAATGGGCGTCATTGATCACACGTATCCAGGCTTTGTACATGTCCCTGATGACCAACGCAATTCCAGGAATTGAAAATTTGGCATTGATGCATAGCTTGCCGTTTGGACTTGTTGTATGGGCGTATGTCTTAATGTCTCGTGTAGCCCTCCCAGAGCTCTAAACTTAGTATATCGTCAGGATGGTATTTTTTGGCCTCGCATTGTCTATCTTCATTTTCAACACCAGTGGCGTTGTAACGCTCGCGACGATGGTCCCTGGATGGACAATAGTCCTGATACTTACATTGTGGCCTACGATGACCACTCCTGTCGGATGGCTACTGAATTGTGCAAAATCCTTGCCCAATCAGCCAAAACGCGTTGTCCAATGTCTGCGTGACTCAAGACACTCAGAATTGGATCAGGTGAATCGATTTGCGTAGCGATGTACACATCCGGAGTATGCCACTACCTCCTTACTCATGTTCCATAGATGGATTCCTATATTTTTAGTTAGTAGCCTTCCGGGATAAGTTGGGGCGGGGCATATACTAAGTAGTATGTCATTCCTCCGAATTCTGTAGTGCAGCCGCATGGTCTCTCCGATCTTATTCCAGACATTTGTCGGGTCTCAAAACCCACGGTGGAATGTCGATTCATCACTTAATTACGCGGGGAGTCGGCAGATATAATGATATTTTCTACAATTCGATGAATAGAGTTGTTACTTCAAAATTTCACTACAGTAGACTTGCTCTTTAATGCATAAATAAATAAAATCAAAACAAATCACTAGAAAGTCATCCTTGGGCGCAAAAAAATATACATTAACAGTAATGCATGGATCAGGTTCATTTCTATGAATGAATAGTTGTACGTATCTTGAAAAGATTGGATCCTGATTTGTTATAATTTTTTATGCATTATGCATTATGAGCAAATCTACTTACTGTATCTACTGTATTCAAGAACTGGGGAGCCTCAATTATTTATGTAACACGTGGCCCAACTTGGCCATCACCGACTATCTCATCCTGATGGATAGCAGGACGTACTACAAAGCAGACAGTGGGTCCTCAGTACAGCTTGTAACTCTATGATTCCAAATATAACCTGCAGTCATCGAAGCCTTGATCTCAAAGAAAGACTCCACCAAGTCATCCGACGTATATGTCAAAATCCATATAGAAGGGCATCCACCGCAGAAGACCAAAGTATTTAAAGAACTTGATGGCAAGGCTGTGTGGAACGAACACTTCATGTTGTGAGTGTTGACTTGGAATACACAAAGGAAAGTTGACAAGTACTGCATACACCATCAGACCCATAGATGTGGAAACACAACTTGAGATCAAGCAGAGACGTAACGCATTTTTCAAACATGGCTCCCGTTCTCTCGGCAAGGTTAGATTAGATGCGACAGCAATACTTAGACAGCCTGTTGTCGCATTGTGTAAGAGGTCTTTTCTTAAATCGACGTCGTGACGTCGGTACAACCTTCCCTATATAGCACAGGATGTTCGCCTGAATTTCCCTTTGGACGAAGTACTGCTCCATGACGCCTCACAACATGGGTACATATTAGTCCGCCTACACAAACCTGAAGAGCTTGTGCAACTCGCACATTCATCTGTGGCAAAATCTTTTTCTGTACTCATTTCGCGGCTAGAGACGTTTGTCCAGGTTGTGGGCATAGCATCGCAAGTAAGTTGATTTAAGCACCTTGTTCACTCATGGCAAGCTAATGTTTGAAAATGCAGATTCATCCATTTGCGAGCTTGGCATGGCAGATTGTATCATCACTTTATACGGTGAGCATTAATGCATGAGACACCGAGTTTCTGATGAATGGTGTAGATTGCCAAGGATCAACTGGACCGGGACAAAAGGATCGGAGATCTTACGGATATGATGGAGGACGTGTATACCTTTGTTGATGATGTGAAAAGTTTTCCAAGCAGACTAGCATCTCAAGAGGAGACCATCAAGAAGATCATGTTCCAAACCATAGAATGTATGTTGTTCATTCAGGAGTATTCTGGTCACGGATTTTGCAGTGCGTATATTTTACCTTCAAATCCATATCTAATCATTCAGAATTTTAGGACGTGCGTTCAATAAACAGTGGGCAGATGAGCAAATTGCACGCTTCACGCAAACATTTACAATGCTGAAGGCGTCTCTCAACACCGGAGTTGGGGTCCAGATCGCTCTGATCGCTCATCGCATGTACGAAGATGTTCAGTCAATAGGTCTGCATCCATATTGTATTCCCCGGGCTCCAAGCGCTCATCAGTATCTAGTTCAATCACAAAGTCTCGCCAAGCTTCATCCAGCAGATATGGATGACCCATCCCGACCGACGTGCTTGCCCCAAACTCGCAGCGACTTACTCTCCAGTATATTCTCTTGGGCAATGAATCCTTCCAGCAGTCAAAATGTGCTTTGGCTCCATGGCCCTGCTGGCTCCGGGAAGAGTACTATTACTACAACGATCGCCAACATTACACGAGATCTTGGTCGTCTCGGTGCGTTTGTATTTTTTAGCCGTCGTATGGCGGCAAGAAATGATCCAGCAGCCGTTGTACGAACTCTTGCCTTCCAACTTGGCGAATTTGACCATCGACTGGGAGCGGCCATTTCAACTGTGATCAAAAGCACTCCAAGCATCAGACAATCACCCCTACGACAGCAGTTTCATAAACTACTGGTGCAAACGCTGTCCGAATCCGAATTGGCGGTTTGGAGCCAAGAAGGTCCTGTGTTTGTTATTATCGATGCATTGGATGAATGCGGACACATCGGGGACCGGGAAGACCTTCTCGGCGTTCTGGCATTGGAGAGCGTAAAATTGCCGCCGACGTTGCGTATCATTGTCACAAGTCGAACAGAGTTGGATATTCAGGAGGCATTGGAAGCACGAAAGAATATCTGCAGCATTCCAATCGACATTGACTCTCCTGCCAATGATAAGGATATCCACTTGTACCTGCACGATCGTCTGCAGAACATCCGTTCTAAAAACAAATATCTGTCGCTCCCACAGGAATGGCCTGGGCGTAGCGCAATTGATGCTCTAGCAGCTCGAGCGCGCGGACTCTTTATGTGGGCATTCACTGCCTGTCGCTACGTGGAAAGTGGACAATACCCAGAAGAGAGGCTAGCGGACCTGCTTCGTGCTGACGTTTGCTCGAACGCCGAATCAGCTCTAGATCTTATATACTCCACCGCTCTGGAATCCGTCAGGAGATGGGAAGATCCAGCGTTTTCTGCGGACTTCCGCGACATTCTCGGCGTTGTGATAGCTGCCAGAAATCCTTTAACAGCGTCAATCATTGACCGCCTTAACGAGGCTGCTTCAGTCTCAAGAACGCGACCAAGTCTTCACACTATTCAGCATCTTGGTTGTGTTTTCCGAGGAACGACGAGCGAGCCGATTCAACTTATTCATCCTTCGTTCGAGGATTTTCTAACAGATCGAGCTCGTTGCAAAAGGGATGAATGGTTCGTTGATGTATCTCTATCCCATCAGAGACTTGCCCGTCAGTGCATTAGCTGCCTTCGCGCAATTTTGAAACAAAACATGTGCAACTTGACCCTCACAAAAAGTGGGATCGATGTTGGGATTCTACCGGAAGATATTACCTACTCCTGCATCTTCTGGATCGAGCACGTCTGCGAGTTAGAGAGAAGTGAAGAATCGCTCTCTATTGTGGTGTACGATTTTCTCGTGAAGCATCTGCTTCACTGGATCGAGACGATGAGTTTATTGAAGAAAGCTAGACATACAATCAAGTTACTCATGCGACTAGAAGATTGGGGCCGAGTGAGTCAAGGTTCCATCCTGTTTCTCTCGTTGCTAAAACCAAGCCTATAGTCAACTCAAAGTCGCCATCAAGAACTATGCGACCTTCTGGCGGACGCAGTACGCTTTTGCCAAGCTTTCACTGTGGTCATTGAGCAGCACCCACTTCTAGTATACAGCAGTGCATTGCCATTTTCTCCAACCAACTCTGTTATATACCGGCTATTCAAGGACGAACTAAGCATACCAGTCGTGGCTGGAGGCTTTCGTGATGAATGGTCACCTTTGCTTATGGACATTCCCAGACCACGTGGAGAAGTCACATCACTCTCACTATCGTCTGATGGGTCCCAGTTGATCTCGACGGTCGCACGTGGGTGCCATGTGTGGGACGTTATGTCGGGGGAGCTGCTGATCGAGGGGCCGAAAGATGATGTGGCGATGTCGGTTTTCGCGCCTGGAGGTCAACTAGCTGCGTCATGTTTATTCACCGGTTCAATAGTCCTCTGGGACACCTTCTCTGGGCAAATGATGGGTCAGCTACTCAAAGGTGACCAGGGAGCGATATACGCTCTTGCATTCTCCCCTGATGGGACCCATTTGATCTCGGGCGGGCAGGATCGCGCTATTATCATGTGGAATGTACAGGCAGCATCAATTATTCTGGATTCCCCTGCGATGCACACAAAAACGGTCATGTGTCTTGCATTCTCGCCTGATGGTCTACGCTATGCTTCGGGCTCGCGTGATGGTACTATTCGAATTTGGGATGCAACATCAGGGAGAATGGTATTAGGACCCCTTTGCGGTCATTCTGGGGGCGTATATTCTGTAGCTTTTACTCCTGATGGCACGAGGATAGTATCGGGTTCAGATGATAAACACGTCTATGTATGGGATGTTCAAGCCGATTCATCTTTGAATCAGTCACCGCAGGCATCCGTGCCAATCAAGCTTCGCGGTCATCGCAGCACCGTCTTCTCTGTTGCCATCTCTCCTGACGGGCGATTCATCGCATCCGCATCAAAAGATACTACCGTACGCCTGTGGAGTCTGGAGTCAAGGGAAGAGTTAAGCCACCTCGTTCGCCGGCACAAAACGTCTGTGCGTTGCGTAGCATTTTCCAAGCAGTACGGGCGTCTCCGTCTGGTAACAGGCGCGAGCGATGCTACTGTCCGCATCTGGGATATTGAGTCAGTTGGAAGCATGGGCGTGGCTCGGAAGCACAAGGGCCTCGTCTCGCACCTCGCGTTCTCACAAGATGGCCGGCGCATTGTTTCAGGGTCGGTTGATCGTACCGTGCGGGTCTGGGACCCCGTGACAGGCCTAGGTCTGCTAGGTCCACTGAACCTTGAGCAACCAGTACATTCTGTTGCTCTACCTGCAGATAATGTTAGGATATTGGCAGCAGACCGTGAGGGTGCCGTCTTCGCATGGGACGCAACAACAGGAGAGCATTTAAATGCTACGCCGGCCGACGATCCCAGCTATCATTCCATCGTCGGGTCACTGTCTTTGGAACGAAAGTGGATAGTAGATTCAACGACTGGCACAGTCCTTACGATGCTTCCAACAATGTCACCTGTGAAATCCCAGGCATCGTCCGGTAATTGCATGGTTCTTGGGTTGGCAAACGGTGGAATAGTAATTATACGCTTTCCTAGTACCCTACAGCTTGTCTAGCACACCCAAATGCCTATTACGCATATAACCATATGAGCTAGTATCTAGAAGTTGATATACTTACAAAGCATCTACATTTATGCACGTCCTTCATCATCTGATCTATTTGGTATTCTCCGAAGGATGTTCCGCGAGACCCCGTCATCCTGTAAGACGGTCTCCTGCACGATATGATATCCACACCTCCTGGGTATCCATTCGAAGAAAACGAACCAATATGCAATGCCAAGTATACCGATTGACATTGCTACAGCAACGTGGGACTGTATGTCAAACTGTCAGTCACGCTTTACTCGCCCATAAAGAAACAGTAGCAACGTACCCAATATGGGAGATGTTCATAAACGTCAGATCCTGGAGACGGTGGGATCATGGGCACGACAGCAAGAAAGACATTGGATAAGAAAAAGAATATAACAACGGATTTCCACGCTCGAAATGGAGGGAACCACTCGTAGGATTTGAATGCAGGGGTGTACAGAAGGAGGAGGCCGCTCGATATCAGCATGTTAAACATCGTCGAGGGGTACGATGAGTCTAAATGGTGGTGAGATGAGGCCCAAGATCAAGTCATGACACGCACAATTTACGATAAAGAGATAGGCATCTCCAGGAGGAGCAGCGACCATGGTGATAATAGAAACGAGCCATTGAGCGAAGAGCCCAGCAAGGGGTGCATTGAAAGGCTTGTTGCTGGCGAAGAAAGATGAAAGAGGTAGAATACCCTCTCTACCTAATTCTTGAACGACTGTGCCATAGTCAGCACATATGGTCATATACAGGTGAAATTGAATCACCTCTGCCTTGCGTGAATAGAGTACCCATAATGTTCCCTAGTACTGACAGTGCAATAACAGCACTCAAAATCTGGGTTTACGATACATAAGAAAGTGTGCCGACCAACATAATTGTCATCACTTACCCGTTCTGCAGCAGGACCAAAGATGTTCCTGAAAAACAGAGCTCTGAGAGTGTTTGCCTCAGCGTGAATTTATGTTTTTGTGATAAATGAACCATACGCTGCAATGGTTCCACCTCCCAACATGTCTTTCTTGGATACAACAGCAAAGTATGCAATATTCACAAACAAATATGAGATCGCAACAAGGATCATAGCAAGGGGTGCAGCACGCCTGATGGTACGAACAGGATCTCGCACTTCAGATAATGCATAGTTGACATTAGAGTATCCGATGTAAGACCTGTGAAGAAGTCAGCATCCGGCACACCCGCACGACCAGATAAACCCACCAGATGACATTATACATTCCAGTGACGAATGCATTCGGGCCAATGTTACTTCCCTCCCAAAAAGACGACCACGTGAAATTATGTGGAATATCGTATTCGTCATGAATGGCGAATCCAGGGACACCGACGAGACTGAAGAGCCCCGAAACAGCGATGATGAACAATACAAATAATTTGAAAAACCCCAGTGCATTTTGTAGTTTCAGACCATAGTTCAAGAATACACCGTGGGCCATAACACAGAATGTCGAGCATAACAATGCGACTACTCGAACATTAACAGTGGTAGGCTGTATTGCGAAGGCATTCAAGGTGTCTGGGGACCAGTTAGGAACCGGCTAACAAAAGGAGTAAAATTTACATTCTCCAAAAACAATGCTAGTTGCGGATAAGCAACCCTCACGAATGGCGATAAGGATCGATGAATTCACAAGATAATTAAGGACTCACTATAAGTAATCCGTATATCGCGTAAAAGCAGGTGATCATGAATCTCGGTCGGCGATAGATATATTCCATGTAGATCTTCTCCCCGCCACTCCGTGGCAGTCCCTAAGGCGAAATGAGAAGGAATAACATCAAACAATCCGAGTCCCTGACCGTTCCAAATTCTACATAAACAGCAGTACCTGCGGATGCGACGAGTGCACCGAGTATCCACATAACGAAGGTCATTCCTACACTCCCTGACGACCGCAAGATAATGCTAGGCGCTGCAAAAACGCTGGACATAAACATTAGCCCTCCCTCGACCAGGATGCTTTCGTTATGGCGAACCCAGTTCCGATAACCCTGTTGAATATAAGCATTACTGCACTTGCGAGTCCTAAAATATGTTAGATCAGCTTCATATCCTGGCGACACAAACGATATCAATGCCCACCGATCTGCTTCTTTGCATCAGGTACGTTGTCAATCTTGTCTGTATCGCAGGAAAAGACGAAGAAGTGAGTAAAATGAGGTCCAAAGGACCATGTAAGCCAAAGCACCCACTATGATCGGACTCGTCTTGCACAGACGAATGCCGAACGTCGTTGATTACCTTCCGCTGGACCTGCGGTGGTCGCAGGAGAGGCTCCGTTTCTGAAGGACCATCCATCAGTAAAGCTCGCAGCTTGTATATCCCGCTGATTGCGATTAATGGAAGAAACTTTGTGACGAAATAAGTGATCAATCAGAGTGAAAAGCAACTTGCGTAGCGCACCCGGGGCCCGAGCTTATCGTCAGTTACTAGTACGTACTGGTATAACTTTCACATGATATTTTCCCGGTCAGTGCATGGTTGATAATGGTATAACGCCATATTGGTAGTATTATGTAAGATGTTGAGCAATGAAGTTGAGCGCCGATCGGGTCCTATACACAAGGGAGTGTCCCCACTGATGTATTACTATTTCCCTCTATGTATTAATGTATTATCTGTACAGCGACAGGTGGTTCTGCTTCAGGTGGTGTTACTTCAGGCGGCGGTGGTGAATGGTGTTTTGACGGATTGAAGTTTCCAATGCACATAAAAAGGACCTACCATGTTGGTGAGTCGTGTGGATAGATTCAGGATACAAACTATTCGTACTCACACAATCCGGTCCACCGTCGCAGCTTCTGCAGTGTCTAGAATGTCTGCAAAAGAAAGGACAGTGCTGACTGTCACTGCTAGCAGATATTGTTACTGTCAAAGCAACGAGGATAGAGGAGAAACGCATTGTTTGTGAGGATATGACGTAGGATCAAATAAATCTGAAGGTGATAGTAAGAAGACGCTTTTTAAATCATGATGCTGAGCAGTGAGCAAATATTGTTCATGGCAATGTATTAAAAATTTACTATCCACCTGGAATATCAGATGACGTTTGCGATGCCAGCAGATTGCCACCTGAGGTCTGCCTGAGAGAGCAAGGTCATCTTTTCGTGTAACGAAATATCACTTTGCAAATGATTAATGAAGGCCAATCCATCGGCGATAATGGGCCTTGCCTCATAGATGGGCTGGTGCCAGCTCGTGGAACAGCAACCAAATCCCCTTGATCGAAATTGTTACCACAGGCTAGAATAGTTGAACTTCCACTTATATAATTGACTGTGCGTCATAAATTAAATCAAGTTATTGGTTGCAAAGATTCTGAGAATAGCCACTCTGAATGCACCCCATGTATGATTGATGTGGGATTTCTCTGGTTATGACACTTAGAATATAGAGTAGAAGATTAGATATTAATTGGACTGAATTGTAAAGTGAATATCAGTACAGTTTATATACTACGAATTGCTAATACTATTTAACCGGTCCTTGAACGGACTTGTATCTATTCCGTGCTGTGCTTACAAATCTTGTCCGTTCCGGCTATTCCCGGTAAATCGGTGTTCCCTACAATGCTCATCATTTGTCATATTAGTAAGCTTTCACCTCTTGTGCTTGCACTATGACCACACTCCCATTATTCCAACACTCCCCCTTGAGCACAACCTATGCTCATTCCAGCTCTCAACTTCTCCAATTGGGGTTTTGGCAATGCCTTGGTGTTAAAGATGTGCTTGGAGGGTTAATGGATCATAAAGGGCTTTGGCCTCAGCTGATATGCTGTGCCCCTTACCTGAGTATTGCCCCTTAATTTTGGATGAAGTCCAGATGAACTCTAGGGCAGGATAGCTTGATAGAGCTCCAAAGGACTTCCAGATGAGTGTGGGAATGCACCAGAACTATTTCCAGATGATAGGGGATAATGATAAGACTATTTAGATGAAGTCCAGAACAGAATAGGTGTAGGATATTCCATAGTAGGTTGAAGGATAGGATAGGACCATAGGACCATAGGACCAGGGGTCCAAAGGTCCAGAGGTATGGAGATCTGAAGGTGGTCTGAAGGTCCAAAGGTATGGAGGTCCAAAGGTAGGAGTAGTGGAGTGTCAGATGGATGGACAGATGGGCAGATGGACAGATGGAGGAGCAGAGCTCCATGGATCTAAGGGGAGGGTATGACTACTATAGAGGAGTAGGTCCAGATGTGAAGTAGAGAGTGGTACATATTGCTTTGGACAAGGTCCAAAGTAGAAACAGACAGAGGAAGACTACCGCAGGTAGAGTTGAAGGTGAAACAGAAGACAGACTACAATCAGATGAAGTCCAAAAGTGATTATATGATGGAGGGTCAAGGCTCCAGTGTGACAGTCCAGCTGGCACTGACCTTGCATAGGTTTATTTCCATTATTGTCTAGTCCCTATACTGCATAGCACAACCACTCCTAACCCTACCACTATTGATATATACAGTTACCAAGGATACTGCACCCTTGCTGGACTACCATGCCACAGTACTGAGCCACATTCCATGAGTTGATGCCCATTGAATGCCCATGCCATGCCAACTAGTTCCATTTGGTGTATAGTATATTCCCATCTACTGCTGCTAATCCAACAGCAAGCTTTACTACATGTAGAACATGTGCTGCAGCACATGCAACACTATTACATATTACTATGGCTAAGTCTTGCATACTCGCTACTACTCTTGCCTATCAATTTTGTGTACTTACGATGTATGATAAAAGACTGCTGACTTCTCCTCTGTACTACACTCCCCTTCTACCATACAATAGTAGGAGAAGTCACTTATTATTATTTCTTATGTACATTGTATCACTCATTTGAAGGGATCCCCATACCGCTGTAAAGACTGCAATCTAGCTAGTATGATAGCCAACTATCACCTATGCTAGTATATGTCAAGTGTCTACCTAGTGTTACGACTGGGATGGGCTCGTTGAACGATGGTTCAAAAGAGAACAGCGGTTGTTAACGTATCAACACTTTACGTAGAAAAGACTACAACGTTGTCAGACGACACAGACGGTTTCGTGCTGGGTGCAGTATGAAACTGGCTGAGTTGAATATAATCGTGTTAAGACTAAGACTTAGGAGTGCTAAGACTTAGAAGACGACTTCACAAGACGACTAGAGTTGAGAGGCTCTAGCGAAGGATGTTCCAGGTAAAACCCAGTAAGATTCAAGTGAGGAATCTACAAGTACAGGAGAGCCTTTAAATACTAAAGTACGTATGGACTTTAGGGCAGGCTTGAGACAGACGTAGACGGTAAGCAGCCATGTATGGTATACAACGACATGAGTCAATAGAATATGATGGAATGTTGTAGAAGGGCATGAGTCAGAAGAACGTCGTAGAATGATGACGTCAATGGAATGTCATAGAATAGGATAGAGTCAGGTATGAATGTACAGTCAAGTGACTGTGGGAGAAAGTCAAGGTCAAGTGACTGTGTAAGAGTACAACCATTAAGGTAATAGTGACATAAGCAGAGGGAAAATGAATAGGGGCATACAACGATTGTAACACCTAGCTGCTATACTTGTGAGACAAGAATGTTTGATCCAAGGGGTTGCTAGTTAATATACTTCATCAAGTGCTAATGTGTGACACATGATACTGCTATTAGATGTTGCCAATGGTAGCGGTAGTGTTGCCGCTGATAGCACAATGATAACTGTGGATGCCAATGCTAAAGCATGCTGGGTGTGATGGATACTGGTGATGCTGAAGATACCAATGGTACCAGGAGTAGCACTAATGATGAGCAGTGTGATAGTGAGTATTGATAACTATGATAGCACTATATGCTGAGGAATAGTGAAGAGTGATGGCATGATAATAATGATACTGATGCTTAGCAATAGTAGCAGTGAGAGTGATGAGTATAGCAATGATAGCATTGAGGGTAATGACTGTCAAAGAACTTTTAGAGATATTGGATTTCAAAGAAGATGTATTTTGTATAGTAATAGCAGTAGTGGTATGGGAATCCTGTCAAATGAGTGATATGATATAAGAAATGACTGTAAGTAACTTCTCCTACCACTGTATGGTAGAAGGGGAGTGTTGAATGGAGGAGAAGTCAGCAGTCTTTTATCATACATTGTAAATATGCAGAATTGATAGGCAAAAATAGTAGTGAGTATGTGAGACTTAGCTGTAGTAATATGTAATAGTGTTGCATGTGCTGTGGCACACATTCTACATGTAATAAGGCTTGCCATGGGATTAGCAGCAGTAGATGGAAATATACTATGCACCAAATGGAACTAGTTGGCATGGCATGGGCATTCAATGGGCATTGGCTTGTGGAATGTGTATTGGTACTATAGCACAGTAGTCTGGCAAGAGTACAGTAACCTCTGTAACTGTATATATTGATAGCATTAGGGTTAGGGGTAGTTGCACTATGTGGTATAGGGGCTAGACAATAATGGAAATGGACCTATGCAAGGCTAGTGCCAGCTAGACTGTCACAGTGCCCTACTGCCAAGAAAAGTGTGGTGGTAGTAGAGTCTGAGGTGGAGCAACCAATGGTGAGTTTCTCACTTTGCTTTGTACTTAGCTTATTTTGCTAATGGTCTCATTTTTAGCCAAAGGTTGGCCATATGCACACCTCAAATAATGGTAAGGAGCTGTACTTGCCCACTAAGTGCACAAACTGCACTAGGTGGGACTTGGCATGCGTCAGTGAGCCTAGCAAGGTGTGTGTGCCATGCTGCTGTGCTAAGCATAGGTGCTCACACAATACTGGTGAGTTTCTCTTTTCTTTTCTGGACTTAGTGCTTGGCTGACTCATTTATATGGCTCATTGTACTAGGGTTCCCATGGTGGAGATAGCTGTGCCCAGCCCATCCAAGGGTACTGTGGTCACCAGGCATTGCAAGATGCCTGAGGGAGCTATTGAGCTCTCAGACACTGAGGATGCCATGGTCACCTTGCTGCTGCACCTGGCCAAAGTAGCAAGAAAGGAGAGCCTTGCTGCAGTCAAGGAGACTAGGGAGGAGACTCCAACTGACCTAGTGCTGTTTGAGCAGCAGCTGAAGGAGTTGAGGGAGGAAGAAGACCTGGAGTTTCTGATGGGTGCTGAGCTGGAGCACATGGAGACACACTTCCTTCAGGCAGAGGGCCTGATGAAGGAGATTGGAGCTGGGATGAGGTATCTCCACAGCTGCTTGGACCACCCTAGGAAGTAGTTAGAATACTTAGTCTTTTCCTCTTTCTCCTTTGCACCATAGAATAGTGCTTAGAATAGCACAGTAATGATAGGTGCTATAGTGGCTTTGTCTAAAATCCATGTGTGAATCCTAAGTCTCTGCAGTCTGCTTGAGTCCAAATGCCACCAAATGCCATGTCCAAATGCCATGCACTAGTCCATTTGGCACCTAAGGTAAAAGGAACATAAGGTAAGCAACCACTCGCACATAGCTAAGATAAAAGAAAAGAATACTGGAAGCCATGTGAGGTACTGCTCATCTTGTCTTCATTGCTACTTCTGCTGCTGTCTATTCCTGCCTTTGGGATACCACTGATGACTATCAGTATACTTCTTTGTTCATTTGATAATGAATGGGCAGGGTGCGCTGCCTCCATGATAGAAAGTGAAAGGTATGGTAAATGTCTGTGCACATTATTAGTTAGTGCTTGGTAGTCCTTTGTGTAAGTATATTGTCTCTGCGCTCATGGTGAGTATCATATGTGAGTGGTGCCATGTAGGCATGATATATAGTGAATGAAAAAGGATCACTGGTTGAAGCCTGGGGTAAAATGGAGAGTATTGTACTTGGGATATATTATTTTCTTTGCTTTTGTGTTTGTAAATGAGGGTGGTATTAGTGAGTGTCAGTATAAGTAAGGGATGGTGCCATTGGGTTACCACTGGTGGGTATATGAGCACTGGGACTGGTGCTAGTCTTTTTCTTTGATTAACTCTTTCTTTGGCAATGGAAACCTCTTGTCCTGCTTTCATACTGTAATAGCACTATGCAGGCATGCAATGACCTGTTGTACTGTGAAACAAATATTAACAGGTTGCTAGCATGCTGAGGGCAATGCTTCACTTCCTGAGCCAAAACTAGGTGCTGGTGACTGGTGATAAACCTGTTTGCCATGGTTTGGCAAATGATACTACAAGGCCTAATGTAGCCATCATTGGCATCTGGTATTTCTTCTATAAGTGCAAGCCTGGGTGTACATGGTGGCTGCAGGTTCTGCTGCATAGTCTCTACCTGTAATGGCAATACTTTGGTTAGCAGTGGACATTCAGTAACAACTTTAGTGATTGCTTCTGTGAATGGAGTTGCTTTGATATTGATACTATACCTCATTGGTAGACATTTGTGCTCTATCTTGGTGGTGTCTGCTTCTTCATCAGTAGTAGTGCTATGGGTAACAGTAATTGCACTTTCTAGGGGGATAAGCATTTTGCTATGAGAATCGTGTATGGTATTGTCAGTGTTGCATATATCATCAGGTAACAAACTTGGTTCACTATATTGAACTGGTGGTAGTGCTATGTTGAGTGGTGATGACACTGGTACTGGGACTTTGTCTAGGCTTGCCATTGGTATGATCTTGAACATTAGTGGTGTTGTCATGATGTCGGTAGGCATTGTTTGTTCTTTGGTGTCGGTGTAAAGACTACAATCTAGCTAGTATGATAGTGAACTACCACCTATGCTAGTATATGTCAAAGTCTTGACTAGCTGCTACACTTGTAGGACAAGTATGTTCGACCTGAGGGATCTGCTGTCTACTGAGGTAAAAGAAAGTGTGCACTATATGGGACTCAAAAGTCTGAAGCTCTATGGGCAAATCTGATGGCTATACAGGATGTCTGATGTGTGGGAATTTCAGGTCCATGGGTTGGTAACGACTGAGAGGGTAATAAAAGAATGCAAGTATTTTGGGTTGTTATAGATGTGATGGGAGGGTCGATATGATGATGAGGATAGTGTTTTGCACAATGATAATGAATGAATGATAATATTGCCTGCCTATGGCTTGTTAGACAGGGACCAAGTATCTGGGGCAATCCCCCTTCTACAGGATGGTATGGAATAGTGTCTATGAGTCCCTTATAACATGCTACATGAAAGTCCTGGAGAGGTATAGGCAAAACCAGGCAAGTCCACTTTGGCCAACATTTGTATGTAAAAAGCCATGAGGTACTGTGGCTTATGATAATACATGTAATAACAGTGTGCAAGGCATAAGAATGTGCAAAATAATTGACTACTCACCAGTGGAGTTAGCTAGGACTGGACTGGACATAGGGAGGACAAGTGCAAAGGTATCCAAAGCATGGGAATCTCAGAAACTGTGGGTCTGCAGGTCCAAAGCCTCAGGGATGATGTAGTTTGGTCATACTTCATAGAAAAGGCTACTGACAGGTCACAGAATGTTTGACCATCACATTGGTAATAGGGGTTATTACAGCATAATGTGTATCTGCATCAGAGTACTCAATAGTGCCCTCCTTGTAGGAGTCTGCCAGTGGAGCATCTGCTGAGCAAGCTACTGCATGCTTGAACATTTCATTGCCATGACCTGGATATGCATACAAAACTGCATTAGCAAATTCTTCATAATCATTACCATTGTATTCCTCTAGACATTCCCATAGCTTGGCTTCATCAGGGTGAGCATACCATGTGGCCACTTTGATACATGCTACTTCTGTGATACCGGCCATGTCAGCAAGTTGATCTACTGTAATGAGAAATGTTAGTAAGTCTGCTGGGTTACCATCAAAGAATGGTGCTGCCAGCATGCAGCATAATGGCATATAGAATGTAGTCATGATTAGGCATTTGGTATGGGTTGATATCTGAAACTATTAGTGCAATGTGACAGTCTAGCTGGTGCTAGCCTTGCATAGGTCCATTTCCATTATTGTCTAGCCCCTATACCACATAGCATGACCACCCCTAACCCTAATGCTATTGATATATATAGTTACCAAGGTTACCACTGTGACAGTCTAGCTGATGCTAGCCTTGCATAGGTCCATTTCCATTATAGTCTAGTCCCTATACCACATAGTGCAACCACCCCTAACCCTAATGCTATCAATATAAACAGTTACTGAGGTTACTGCACCCTTGCTGGATTACTGTGCTGCAGTACTGAGCCACGTTCAACAAGCCGATGCCCATTGAATGCCCATGCCATGCCAACTAGTTCCATTTGGTGCATAGTATATTCCCATCTACCACTGCTAATCCCATGGCAAGCCTTATTACATGTAGAATGTGTGCCACAGCACATGCTGCACCATTACATACTACTACAGCTAAAGTCTTGCATACTCACTACTACTTTCGCCTATCAATTCCATGTACTTATGATGTATGATAAAAGACTGCTGACTTCTTCTTCATTTGACACTCCCCTTCTACTGTACAGCAGTAGGAGAAGTCACTTACAATCATTTTCTTATATCATATCACTCATTTGATGGGATTCCTGTACTGCTACCACTATCACTATATGTCATATTCCATACATCCGATCCAAGATCCGATCAGATCCTGCTTCTATCTGGACCACAGATCCAATCCGGATCACTCATCCGATGCACTACAACTTCTTGTGTTCTAAGTCCACTGCATCCTTGCTTCTATCCCCTTTCAGTGATCTACCTGTACCGGTGTCCTGGCTGTGTATATTCCTGTCCTGCTTACTGATCCATTACCTGTGCTTCATATCCGACTCGCGTTTGCTGATCTGCTGCGCATTTACCACATAGACTTCCATTATACTTTGTGCATAGCCCTCCGGTCCCGGATTCATTGATTGTCCGTACTATCTACATACAGTATATAAACTACATGTAAAACTCTAGAGAACCTTAGTTCGAATATCATCTTAGATTCTGCTCATTCCGTTCATCCAAACCCATCCGTCCCAACTCTAAGTATCTTCTGAGACTTAGGATTGATTCCTATAGTCTACGTTTCTGACTCTACCTTTGGTAGTCCATATCCGTTAGTTTCTAGTACGGATCTCGTCCACTACTAGTCTTATACCTCGCATTCATCCTTACGCTCCGGACGAGCTCCTTCTGTTACAGTCGTCGTACGCCCCTCTATTTCTTTCCTCATTTTCTCCTTGATTACATCATCTTTCCCTTGTATATTACTTTCGCCCACGGTCACTTGACCGTATGTTCATATGTGACTCACTCTGACTCGACTTCCATTCTGACGTCATATGTTCAACACGTTGTACATTCACTGCCTTCCATACTTGGATATGTAGTCATTACTTATCTCCTCGAGCCTGCCCTAAACACGGTTCCCCTTATGTATATAAGCTCGAGTAGATACATTGTATTTCCTCATTGTAATCTTACTGGGTTTTACCTGGATTCTTCCTTCGCTAAGGACCCCCAATCCTTAGTCGTCTAAGATCGTATCTAAGCTTAGCACACCTAAGTCTTAGTCTAAAGCGACGCTTATAGCTTCGACTCAGCTAGTTCTGTGTAACACTACTCGGAGCTATCTTCATCATCGTAGAACGTATTCGACTCAATCGGTCTTGTACTCTCCAAGTACTCGACCGTCATCATTTACCTTGAAACCACAACTCCTGATACTGCTTGTTTGCGGCAGTTGTGTTCAGAACTATCCCAGTTCATAACACCTTCCACCCACACATTTTCGGATGAAGGTTATCCCTCGGAAGTAAAGGGCAGTACTCGAGAAAGGGGCACAGTGCACGAACTGAGGCCAAAGCCCTTCAGATTTCTCATATATTGAGTATGGTCTTAACAGTATATTCGAACTCACACCTTTCCGAGTACAATCTCCGTAATCACCTATATCATGCCTCCATGCAAAACTCAGAACTCCCTCCGAGTGGCCGGACTTGGTCCGATCCAACGAGACCCCACACCCATTGTCCAAACATTCACCAGTTTCTCTAAGCGCCGTGCAAGCATGAGCGACATAGGACAAAGCATCTCAGCTCGTCTCGCCAGACCGGATCCGGTTACACCAACTCCGAACATAAACAGTCTAGACCCTGACCCACGCCCAACCATCCGTTTCAACGATGAGCTGCATGATGATCCACCAAACAATGGAGATGAGGATCCGGACATTGGGTCCCTGGACGATGAAGAAGATGATGACCATCTTAGCCCCCAAGACCGGGTCTTAGCCCAACTATCAGTCGCCATCAACCATCTCACTCGCAGTAGCCGTCGTAGCAACACCTTGGATGATAGTAAAGTCAAAATCTGGGAACCGGATACCTTCGACGGATCCGAGCCTCGCAAACTTCGAGCATTCTTTGTCCAGTGTGAGCTCAACTTTCAAAGCAAGCCTAACGTTTTCCGTTCCGGACACGCTAAAGTCAACTTCGCCCAATCCTATCTCAAGGGAATGGCTCTCGAGTGGTTTGAACTGGATCTCCTTTCGGACGAAAATAGTATATGTCCGGATTGGATGGATGACTACTCCGAGTTCATGCTTGAGCTCCAAACCAACTTCGGACCTCACGATCCAGCCGGAGATGCGGAAATGCAGTTAGAGCAACTTCACATGCATGACGGACAGTGCATCAACAAGTATGTTGTCGAATTCCAACGACTTGCATCCAAAGTATGGGACTGGGGAGATGGAGCTCTAAGACGACAATTCTATAATGGACTTCCAGCTCGAATCAAAGATGAGATCAGTCACATGGGCAAACCCACCACCCTCTCGGAATTCAAAACCCTCGCCCAAACCATCGATGCCCGTTACTGGGAGTGTAAGGGGGAAGTCACCTGGGAAAACAGATCAACCCCTTCCAACCCTCCTAGACAGTCGGTATCCGACCAGACGAACGCTAACTCGTCCGGATCCGAAACGACTAGATCCGCGAAATCCAATCCTGCAGCCTCTCCCGCTCCTAAGGTTCCGGACCTCCTCAATGGTATTGGAGCTGATGGGAAGTTAACCACTGAGGAGCATCAGAGAAGGTTTGACAAAAGACTCTGCATGTTCTGTGGCGGACCCAGTCATACCGCCCGGAACTGCACCAAGTCGACCTCGCGCGCAGCTAAAGGTCGTGCTACAGTACTTGCCCCGGAAGCAGATCCGGAAGCCTTGGATGAGGCAAAAAATTAGTCCACGACCCTCTTGACTCCATACGGAATGGGGGTCGCGTTGACCCAACCTGTACAACAGAGCTACGACTCAACACTGTAACCCTTCCGGATCCGAACTCTTTATGCCCATACATCTCCCTTCCATCTTTCTCCAATATATCTGAGTTTCCCGCCCTCATAGATTGTGGCTCTTCTCACTGCTTTATAGACACTAGCTTCATCCGAAAACATAAAATTCCTACTTATCAGATCCCTCCACTACCGCTCCGTTTGTTTGATGGTACCTGCAATAACAATATTTCCGAAGCCATAAACCTGTCCGTCCGATTTTCCTCTGGCGTAGTCACCTCCGATACATTCTACGTTACCCCCTTGGATTCTTCTTGTTATATCGTCCTCAGATATAGCTGGCTCACCCGACACAATCCATTGATTGACTGGGTATTGGGCAGCATCGAGTTCCGGACAACTATACAAGAAACATCATCAAACCCATCTGTATCATCACTGCCTCCGGATACTCCATCTGAGGCAGAAGTTCCCCATCCGAACTCTCTGCTACCTCTGGAAGTTCCATCTGAGGTAGAAATGTCCTTTCCGACACATCCGTTGCCTCCGGGCACCCCATCCATGGAAGAGATCTCTCCTCCGACCAAATCTGAACCCTCCGTTGATGCCTCGGTCCCTAACATATCCCTGATAAATGCAGTAGCATTTTGCCGAGCCTGCAAGTTAGAAGGATCCACTCAATTCAGCATCTACCTCCGTCCATCC